>CM038110.1:12508480-12618480 GCA_001642375.2 Mentha longifolia
AGAGATCTCATCAATTGGTCTCAGAGCCGAGTTGCGATCAAGTTAATGCATTTTTGCAAGATGGTTTCGAATCGACAAAGGTTTGAAAACATTGAATCCTCAATTGAAAAATTGAATACCATGATGCAAAATGTTTCTCTGCAACTGGATGATCGGCGTTATGAACGAGGGACTCGACGGAACCGTCAGCGCGAGGAGGGTTACGCGCGTTTCGGAGATGCTCATCATGGACGAGATCACGACCGTGGAGAGCGCTTCAGTGGTGATTACTCAAGGGGTCGTGGGCAGCGAAATCAACGTGGTCGAGGTAGTCGACAATAGCACCATTGAACCCGAGATGAGCCAGACATTCCAATTGACGCACCACGGGAGGAGTACAATCTGTTTGGGATGCATCTAAATCCGTTTCACAGGGATGGTTCTGAATCGGAGTATGAGGATGAAGAAGATCCACTTGAAGATTCATAATTAGAGTCTGAAGAATCGGTATATGAATCGGTATATTTCTTCAGTATTAGCAGGCGAACGGAACGTCCCCACGATCATCGTCCAAAGGGAGTTCGTTTGGAGTTTCCCAAATTTGTGGGTGATGATCTGGTTAATTGGCTGGATAAGGTGGAACAATATTTCGATTTAAACGAAATAAGGGTGAAAGATTGCGTTCAAATTGCTTCGTACTATCTTGATGGTGAAGTGAGACAATGGTGGCGATGGTACGAGCAGGTTAATGACGGGACTCGAATTTTGAAGAGTCAGTTCAAGAAGGGCTTACTTCTACGATTTGGAAATTCTCAAATCGAAGATGCTAACGAGTCGACGTGTAAGATACGCCAAACGGGTACTTATCGTGATTAGCTTCGGGAATTTGAGAAAGTAATGAGTAGAGTGCCGCATAGAGGTGCCCACGGTTCCGGAACCGGAACCGAACCGGCGTTCCGGTTCCAAGATGGCCGAACCGAAACCGAACCGGAATAGTAACGGTTCCGGTTCCGGTTCCTGGAACCGACGGTTCCGGTTCCGGAACCGGATAGGAACTGACTTTTTAAAATTTTTTTTTTTTTTTTTGTTCGATATGATTCAATGCTTCATTGTTTATTGATTTAATTTTAATTGTAAGACAATTCAAATTATAAAATGTAAAAAAAATATTTGAGAGTGAGATTGTATAATTTTTTATTTATTTATTAATCCTAAACTCTTGGATATCACATGTCGATTCCAAGGACCGAGCCTCGTTAAAACCTCCGTAAGGAAAAGAGTACTCGTCTAAGCATTTAATAGACCACTACATATTGTCGAAATCGAAATCATCGTCGAAATCATCCATTTCTTCATAAGCATCGGTCGGTTTCTTGCTTCGGTGGTACTGATTGGATCATGTTCAAAGATCTCATCCCATTTGTTCTCTTGCTCACGGTGTTCGGCTAAAGTGTAGTCCTTGAGCAATACTTGAGCTTCGAGATTCCGCGGGGTCATCGTTGATCGTCTTTCGTCTAAAGTGTACCCTGCTGCTAAAAGCTTGCTCGACCGACACCGTCAAGGCAGGAACAACAAAGAGTTCTCGAGCCATTATGGATATGATTGGGTATTGAGCTGTTCTTCTTGACCACCAATGCAAAAGATCTTGATTGTTTCTCAATTCTTCAAAATTATTAATTGATGACAATACATCTTTTATGTAAATTGTCATCTTCAATTCTTCATAATCAAGTGACATTGTTTATTATTAATTTAAAAATATTTTTTGTATTAGTCTTATTTATTTTAGCTTATTAAATTGTGAATTATAAATTAAATGATTAAAATATTTAACTTTACAAATATAACATTTCCATATAAAAAATGTACACACTAATCAGTAATCAAATGTTACATCAAATAAATACAAATACAAGTATAATATTGAAACATAAAAAATTAGAATTAAAAAAAAAAAAAAACCCGGTTCTTTTTGGTTCCGAACCGGAACTGAACCGTCGGTTCCCGGTTCCAAACTTTCGGAACCGAAACCGAACCGTCGGTTCTACCGATTTCTCGGGTCGGTTCCAAACCGTCGGTTCCGGTTCAGTTCCGGAACCGCCCGGTTCCGGTTAAAAACCGATGGTTCGGTTCCGGTTCCGGTTCCGGTTCCGGTGGGCACCTCTAGTGCCGCATTGGCCACCTAGTGCAGTACTTGGAGTGTTTATGGCTTGATTAAAACTGGAAATTGCAGTAGAATTGACGATGTGGAGACCGCGTGATCTTCAAGAAGCTATAGAATTGGTTACAAGAAAAGACGAGCAGCT
The DNA here is from genome assembly GCA_001642375.2 of Mentha longifolia. Lineage (NCBI taxonomy): Eukaryota > Viridiplantae > Streptophyta > Magnoliopsida > Lamiales > Lamiaceae > Mentha > Mentha longifolia. Next base: position 12,510,766 of record CM038110.1, read on the forward strand.
GCACTCGCCAAGGTCCACATCCAAGCCGTCGAGGAGTGGTCCGAGCACTGTAAATTGTAATTTTCGGCCGACGAGATCAACCATCATGAGTTCTGTTGACTCAAAATCAGCACCTAGCATCACTACGATGGGGAAGGGATGAATTCAACTTTCAAATGAAGAAGTTAATAAGCACAGGCAGGCCGGATTGTGTTGAAAAATAACGTAGAATCATGTGTGTCCTAATGCGAAGGTAATCCTTTAACAGTGGATGATCTAGTTATAGAAGTTGAAGAAGAGTTGGCCCCTTCGATTTATGACGATGAGCCTGAAGGAGTAGCAAAGGGAGACGGTGAAGACGTGAAAGTTAAGTTCAATCTGTTGGAGGTATCAAAAAGAGGGGAAGATTCTTTTAATCGGCTAAAAGAAAATGGTGGTGAGCGAGCATTAAAGTTTGAAGGGCACATTGGCAAATTTTTCATTCAAATTTTATTCTATAGTGGAGCAGATCTCAACTTCATATCCACTCCATTAGCTGAGTACCTTTGGCTACTAGCGATTAGAAAAGGAGTCCCTCAAAATCAGAAAGGGAGTGGACATGCACAGGTTAGTGATACGAGGGACGATGAGGTGCCCATTGTTATCCAAGGAATTCGTTTTCACGTGACTTTGCATTCGATACCTCTATCAAATGTGGATGCGATCTTTGGAATGCCTTGGTTAGAATTAGTTAGTCCCTTATTGATGGACTATAAGGAGTTATCCGTGAATTTCTGGTGTGGAAATGAGCCGATATTATTAATAGGAATTGGGTATACTCCACCCGGACCCTTTGATATCGATAGCCTGGATAAGGAGATGGCATCAGGCGGAGAGTTCTATTTATTAACGTCACGTGGGCCGATAAAAAGTAGTGAAATTGAGAAACTCTTGGAAGAATTCAAGGATGTTGCGAAGGCTCCTGTATCATTACTGCTGCCTCAACGGGAATTTGATCATCACATCCGATTGGTTGATGAATCGAAGCCTGTGAATGTTGCACCTTATCGTTATGCTCATTTTCAAAAATTGAAATTGAAAAGCAAGTGGTGGAGATGATAAGTGCCGGAATATTGAAGTATAGCAACAGTCCATTCTCATCTCCAGTTTTAATGGTGAAGAAGAAAGATGGGACCTGGAGATTTTGCACAAATTATCGAGTGTTGAATGAAGCGACCATTAAGGATAGGTTTCCTATTCCTACGGTGGACTGATATGCTTGATGTGCTGCACGGAGCTTCTTATTTCTCTAAACTCGATTTGCGGGCTAGTTGCCATCAGATTTGAGTTCTTCCTGATGATGTGCACAAAACTGCTTTTCACACTCATAATGGTCATTATGAGTATTTGGTAATGACTTTTGGGTTATGTAATGCCTCTTCTACTTTCCAATCTATTATGAACCATATTTTTTGACCATATTTGCACAAGTTTATTCTTGTATTTTTCGATGATATCTTGGTTTATGGTAGAAGTTCGGGTGATCATTTGGGCCATTTACGTAAGGTTCTGGAGATCTTATAGCAAAACCACTTTGTCATCAAGCCTTCTAAGGGCCCGCTTGGCTAAGCTTATTTTTAAGAGCTTATAAGCTATAAGAGCTTATAAGATGTTTAAGAGCTTATAAGACGTATGATGGTAAGAGTTTATAAGTTGTTAAAGTGTTTGGATAAAAGAGCTTAAGTTTGAAGAGATAATAAAAAAAAATCTAAAAATTAAAAAAAAAAATCAAAATATGAGCTTTTGAAATTCATATCGTTGTATAATCAAATGGTGTATATAATATAAATATAAAAATAAAATAGAGTTATATCAATTAAAAAGTAAAATTAAAAAAAAACAAGTTTGGGTGGTGAAGCTTATGTTTTGGACAGCTTATAAGCTAGTTGGAGCTTATTGTTGCAGCTTACAAGCTCTTAAGGAGCTTATTTTTCCAAACACTTTTAGGGAGCTTATAAGCAGTCAAACAACTTATAGCTAGCTATAAGTAGCAACACCCCCTAAATGCTTCTTTGGGGTACGTGAAGTGGAGTATTTAGGTCACTTTATCTAAATCCTTCTAACCACTTTGTCATCAAGCCTTCTAAAGGCTAATTCTGTTTACTAGGATAATCCAAGGTTCGCACCGTAGGGTTGCTAGGATTTTCTCGAGGAGATCTCATCTATCAAGTGTAATTTTTATGTAGAAGGCTTATAATGTGTATTATCATTGTTTTGAGGTGCATATGTGCTACTTCATGAACATTTCCAGGCTTCATATAACTTTCTCTGAAGCTCAAGTAACTAAAGTCAAATATTCTGCCTATTTTATGTTTATAAATACCTAAATGTCTCTCTCACACACGCATATGCATGCAAACTTCAATTGGTTTTTCTGGGTAATGAAAGATTATTATGTCCAACCTTTAATGATATACTCGCGCACCGTTATCCCTCACATTCCACCCTTATGTTGATGTCATTTCTTTGCTTTTGTCTCCTTTACCTCAGCTTGGACCGCTGACGAATTTAAAAGAATGGTGCTGCAGGTATACCTTTTTGTTTGTGGGTTTCTGTAGAAGTTTCTCTAACTTTTAACAGAGTCCTAAGAATTCCCATGTCTGTCTCACTGATTGATTCCTTTTACGTGCTATAGATTTTTCCTGATATTGAATCCATTGATCTTGCAATGCTCAAAGACACGCCACCGGGTCAAAAGCAGCGAAACCGTGGTTTTGCCTTTGTCAAGTTTTCCTCTCATGCTGTGAGTTCTTTTCATTCTCTTATTATTCTTCCATCTAAAAGTTTTGAAATGCCCTAGTTCTAAGTTTGTGGTGAGAAATTAAGACTTTCTTGTTGCATCTTAAATCATACAGGATAGAAGCTCAGGTTGGTGGTTTTGATTCTGAGTTCCAGCCTCAATTCTTGACCCATTTTGTTACCAGAAAACCTCATCAGTACTTTGTAATATATAGAAAAATGCCATCCTAAAAATTGACTAATCCTGTAAAGTCCAAATTCCTTTAAGAACTGGAAATAATTTACAAGTGGAATTTCTATAAATATTCTTTTTGACAAAAATATACCAATAAAAAATCTGAAAAGCTGTCTTCAGCTGTTCCAATAAACTCATCAGTACTCAGTTCTTAACAACGTGCAATTGCACAGTACATCACTTCAACGAAAATCTTTCTTTAACAAGTTTTTTTTATTGATGAAGAGTACAAAATAAAATTTTCACTCTTATATGAGTACAGTTTAATGCAAGTGGCCAAGTGCTACAGTTTAAAGATCCATTTCTTCTGAAAACACAACCAAACACATTTACTTTTTCAACATCAACTTCTCAAATTCTTGAATGTCCTCCCCCTTCCCTCAAAGGAAAAAGGATAAGAAAAAGAGACAAAGCCCAAAAGCTATCCAATCTCGGCCTGATTCTCCACTCTACAGGCTAATGCTTATAAACCACCATATAAAGAAACACACATAAGTTTCTCTGTAGTGGTAAGCAGATTGAAACGTAGATGATATGAAGTAAACCTACATGACTTGCCCTTCTGTCTTAGTCCGCATGTGGCTTTTACTCCTTAACTATTATCTTGCCCCATAGCCTGATCAGCTCATTGTTTGCTTTGAAATAGTCATGGCAACAAATTTGTTTACTTTATTGCTCAACTTCAATATACTTCCAGGATTTCGATATTTGTAGCTTATTTTAGATTATCAGCTGCTGTACATGCTCTTGAATAAAAATAGTGTGTTCTTGAATAAAGATAGTGCTTTTCTCAATTATCATCTTCTGTGGTCTTCTAGAATCTCAAATTCATCAATAATCACCTTGATGATGTCCATAGTCTCTCTCTTATCCATGCATTTAAGTCCTACTGGTTTTAGTTAACACTTATTTTTGACCAATAATTTTGTGCTCTACTTTTTTCTTTCTTCTTTATGAATGTTAGGCAGAATCCAGCAGTTATAGTGATGGTATAGAGAAATGGTTATAGGATGACATCCATTCTGACCATTTTGTAGGGACTTGGCATAAGCTTTTGGTATATGAAAGTAGTTGTATTGGAACAATTTCTTCATTCCATTTCATTCAATTCATTTCTTCCATGCACCATCTTTAATATGTGGATAGATGATGCTGAGCTAAAAAATACTGATACAAGTTAAGTTGTCAATACTCTCCTACCATGAAAACAAATTTGCAAACGAAATGTGATCAGTATCATAGAAGAATCAATTATTTAATCTTCCAATGTTCTTGTTGCGGAGCCTGACTCCTCTTAACCTAGCATCCAGCTATATTGTCCATCTCATATTGTAACATCTTGGTGGGTGGTTTTATACTGGTTGGCTCCCTCCTTACCTTGTTCAAGTGAGGGACTTTTTAGCAAGAAAAAAATCAAGAAACCTATAAGCATGAAATGAACTCTCCAACATTGAACAACACTAAATCTGGCCTCTGCAATATAACATCATTAACAATTTTTCTGCCAACTCACCTTTCTTTGATATGCAATCTTTCATCAATCTGGAATAATTCTTTCTGATTTAAGCAGAGGCCACTAAAATATGAATAATCCATTCTCTACCCGAAATTGAAACTACCTACTTCAAAATTCTCAATCACAGGCTGCTGCACGAGCTCTACGGGTGGGTTCTCAACCAGAATTTCGTCTTGGAAACTTGCACCCTGCTGTTCAGTGGGCGGAAGAGGAATCTGAAGTCGATGCTAAAGAACTAGCTAAGGTTCATAATCAATATGCTTATGAATATAAGCTTAATAACTTTCAGAAATGTGGCTGTAATTTCAATCCTCTTTTCCGTTGTTTCCAGGTCAAAGTGGCCTTTGTCAGAAAACCTTCCCAGTGATGTTGAGGAGAAATACTTGAGTCAATTGTTTAACCCTTATGGCCAGGTCTTTACATATTTTGACATCGATTCGGCCTTTCTTTCATATATTACACCCACTTATGGAACATCTAACGCTGATGTCATCTTTTAGGTGGAGAAAGTGGTGGTGTCCAAAAAGGGCAGCTCCTCTTTAGGGTTTGTTCACTTTACTAAGAGATCGGTAAGTTGGATTACATTTATTACATGTATAGAGTTCGTCTCATTGCATATCCTGATTCGATCATGCTTACACACCAAGACTTTATTGTCCATCTATTATTTGTGTGACTGACTGATAGGCCAAGAGGGTTTCCTCAGTGTCCCACTGTCATTGAATCTGGTTTAAGTTATGTTTTTTGTGTCTTCATTCTTTTCGTATGTGGCGTCTGTGTTGCAATCTTAATCATGAAAATAACTGGTATATTTATCAAATCTATTCATTTTCTTCGCTCTCCATCAATTGCTTGTTAAGTAGTCCAAGCATCAAGATTCTATTAATTCTTGGTGCAGGATCTTGAGAGAGCTGTCAATGAAATGAATGGAAGAACAGTCCAAGGACCTAGGGAAGGCCAAGTGTTTTCACTCCAGGTAGTTAAATGTACTTCAAAAGCTTCCTTGTAGTCTCTGTATCAGATATCTGATTTCTTTTTACAATATAGTCTTAGTTTCCTGCTTAATATATTGTGTTCGAGAGTATTTATTATAGCATGCCTTTGAGTACAAGTTCTGAATTTTATTGTGTAGGTTGAAATTGCAAGACCTCTGGAGAAAAACAAGAAGCGTGCTCGTGAGAATCCAGAATATAATACTTCTTTTCAGGACCAATCTAAAATCTCAAAATCAAATATTCATAATTCCCATATCTCGAGGGTAAATATATCTCTGTTTTAATTATTTATATTATTTATTAGATTTTGTGTTTTCTTACCTCCATAATAGTCAGATACTTTCATTAAGTTTTAAGCACGGTGACAATCTTGATCTTAACTTTCCCAAAAGTCATAGCTAATTGAAGGTGCGCAGTTGCAACATAAGAAAAGCTTGAGACACTTTATTTTGACAGCATTATAGAACATGTGAAATAGCCAAAGTTTGCAAAAGTACTTTCTTGAAACCACATTTAGTTTCTTGGTTGGTGACGTCCTATGGTTCATCTTCCAATTTCATGGTTATAATTGTTTCCCCTATGCAAGAAACACTGCAGTTGCATCTTATGTTCATCTTTTCTCTAATTAGAAATAATTTGCTCATAGAATCCAGTACTTTCTAGGATACCTTTGTATAATCATGTTTTCTTTTATCATCCATCACATATTATCACCGTCCTACAGGAATTGGAGCCCGCTGATCCTTATGAAGATGCTGTCATAGCTTTGCCTTTAGCTGTTAAAGAGCGTTTACTCCGAATCCTACGACTTGGAATTGCAACTAGATTTGATGTAAGTTCAAGTTGCTAGAAACAGTTTGGTTATTGGCGATTCAATATAACTCTATAAGAAAACACTAATTTTTCGACGGTATGACAAGTCGTCTGGCTCATCTGGATCCAGCTCGTTGTTAAAGAACGTAATTTAGTAATTACAACTTCATATGAAAAATCTTCTTCAAGTTTTCATAATTTCCTCTTTTGCCAACAGATTGATGTCAATAGTCTGCGTATTCTCAAGGAATTACCAGAGCCTATTGCTATATCCGTTCTTGATCAGGTTCTAGCAGATACCTGTACTATATAATTTATATTTATATTTCCCTTGCTAGCACTAGGTACTATTCGTTCTGCACAACTATGGGTTCCGGCTATTAAAAATATTCAATTTTCCTTGTAGTTTATGATATCGGGATCAGCTTCACAAAATAAGTCAGGCATACCTAGCTGCAGTGATCTCAAAAGTAAGTAAACTGAATTCCTGCCAACTAGTTTTGACCTTTACACCATTTACTCTGCACTAAGAATCGATTACTTATGTAGCACCTAGTCGATAAAGTGGGACCCAATCAGAGCTTGGTCAGTTTGTTGAGAGCTGAAGATGCTAGTAGGAGCGATCACAAGCTACTCAACTACACTCACCAATTGCCATCCCCCGTTGTTGGATCCTTCACATCTCACGCAGACTCTCCTGTAGTTAGGTATGTTTTACATCACATAGTGAATCTTGTCATTACATAACTGTTAAATTATTACATGTAATCTAGTCGATGGGGAAATAGAATTGCTATCACTTTCTATCCCACCTTCCGCACACCTGCAAAAGTATCCCGACTTTTGAGAAGTATCGGAAATAGCGTGTCCTAATTTATTGTCAATTCTATCATCTGAGCAAGTCTCCGGTGCCAGAGATGTAAAATTGTTCATTTTTCCTTCCTTGGTTATTGGTATTTTGGTGGCCGCTGGATTTGGAGCCCTCGGTTCAAGGATAAGTTCGAAAATAAAAAATAAACGAATGGTGGGGATAGAAAGTGATATCAACCCTTGCGAAATATTAATCTTCAGTAATCTTCCAATTTAGTGAAATGAAATGTTCAAGAAAGCATAACTTTTCTTATTCGATTCTCAGGAGTGACATGTATGCAACACACAATCCTTTGCTACGCGATTATACTCTACCCAATCGAACGATATTAGGAAGAGTAGACGAGCGAGAGAGAAGTTCTATTCTAACAAGTCTAGCCTTGTACGGGTCCGAGAGCATCCCGATTCCAAGAACAATAGTGGAGGAAGGAAGTAATTCTTCTCGATTCGAGGCAACACCACCGCAACCGACAGCATCTTACGGTAGGGTTCCACAGGAACGACATCTATCACCTCCCCAGGTGAGACTCACTTCTCAATCATATGCGAGGATGGCACCCCCAACCACAAGTTTGATTTCCGACGTTAGAGCTGTAGCTGTCCCGGGCCAGCAAGTCGCGCCTCGACCGCAGATGAGGTTCGACCCGTTCACAGGCGAGCCGTACAAGTTCGATCCGTTCACCGGAGAGCCGATAATTCATCCGGGGAACAACTCTACACGCCAATTCTGAGTCTTGCGTGAATTGCTAGTTTTTCTTCGGTTGAATTGCTAGTTTTATTTTTTTTTTAATTTTTAATTTAGCAGGCAGTGCTGTGGATATTACAATGTTTTCCCTTTTTCCTTTCTGCATGCAGCAGTATATTTGGTCGACGATGAACTAGCGTTGCCTGTAACATTACTTACTAAACAATATTTTTATTTTTTATTTTTTAAATATCTCGAGTATGTGAAATATGTGTATTGCTTCGGATTTATAACGTTTAATTTTATTATTATATACTCCTGTTTCGTTGAAAGGGCTTTGTTTTTTTTTATTTTTATACTTCACATATATCAAGAAATAAAGTCTTTTCGACGGAATGGAGGTTGTATTATTCTAATTGTGAGCGGTCCCTTTTTTTTAATTTTTTTACTTCAAATCATGATAATATTTTTCCACAAGTCTATTTTTATTTTAGAGAATATATGATAAAACAAGTGAGACTGTAATAGCAGATTAATTTTTTTGTGATTCTTATTATTCCTCGTCTTTAAGTTAATTATGATTTTATTTAAGTATCAATTTATATTTAATTGTATTAAAGTCAGTTCTCACACTCTACAATTGTTGGAATATGACTAATTTGTGACAAAACTATCATATTGATAGCTTAGATATATTGGAGATGAATCATTATTTGTATTCTTGGATAATTTGTCTAATATTGGGTTTTTCAAATCTTAATGATTTTGAAATATTAAGTCTAGAACTGGGTTCCATCTAGGTTATGTTTTGATAAGAGAAATAATTAATTTAAATGTATATATCCATCTATTGGGAAGTAAGTAGGCATTGGGCTCATTGCATTCATTGTATCCTATAGCTAAGTATATTCTATTAGAGTTGATTTATTTTGAGCCAATAGTCAAAGATTAGACTAGTGAAGATCTACTCTAAGGCGAATTATTTTGTGTTGGGAACCCTTTGAAACTGAGTTTTGATAATGCTATTAGAAACCACACTTAAATAATAGGTTTTAAGTGGAACAGGCTGGTCTCCGTGTTTGGATCAGTCAAGCTTAACTCGGACAGGTTGCTCATGTAAAGGTCAAGGTTGGAAGTGCAACCTGGTACCTAAACCACCCAATCTGTCATACTGTTCCATTAAGTAAATTGTCTATGTAACCTGCTCTTACCATGCCAGAAGATCTCACACGAAGGTTACAAAGGGACTGAAGACAGTTCGAGGTATAGAAGCTCGACCTGTGAAGACCAACCTGAGCTGTGGTTGAGAAACCTGTTCTCACCCAACGACAAGAATTGTGTCAGTGTACGGTACTGCAAATCCTGACACAATTCCAACGGCTCTATTTCAAATGCTTCTCTATAAATACCTCAACTCTTTCCAGAAAGAAGTACGGGAAACTCAATACACAAGCCAAAACTCTGCAGAAATCTCAAGCTGAAATTTATTCAATCAACACTCGAAATTACTAGAGCTTTCCCAAGTGTTGATCATTGTAGATTTCTAATCTTTCTGGAATCTGTCTTACTAGAACACATCACACACACTCTCACTACCATCAAAGTTGAAAAACTAGTGTAGTTGATTGAGTTGTATTCCTTACGACGATAGCTATTCACAACTTTCTAGTTTGGATAGTAGCACTAGTCATTTAGTGTTAGTAAGATTGCATGAAAAGTTTGTATGTAAGTAAGAAGAGACACGACTCAAGAATCGTGCTAGATTCAGTCTAAGAGAAAGACTTGAATTTGGACTGGACCTCCACCAGTGTTAAAAGGAGCGAAAAATCTCAAGTTAAGGGATTACAGATTCGACAGAATCTGGCTGTGGACGTAGGAGCTGTTTACTCCGAACCACGATAAAAACTCCTAGTGTCTCTCTTGTTATTTACTTATTCATTTACACAGTTTGCATGTTCACAACCTGCACCACTGTAACCCGTCTTGCATGAACACTTATCTGAACTAAAGTTTTCTTGAACTTTGAAAACTATTAGCCAACCTTTCCACCAAACTTCCGCACGCAGGTTAGTTTTGCAAGCTCAGCAGTTTACTGATTGAGCTGGAAAAACTAAACTGCTCTGATATACTGTAGTGACGACTCAGTAAGATTAAATTGTTTTAAAAAATCAAAACTGTTGGCTAATTGGTGTATTCCCCCCCCCCTCTATACACCAATATCTATTTATCGGGACCTACAAGTGGTATCAGAGCGGTGGTTCTTTTGACCACTGCTTCTGCATACTAGAAGCTTTCTGTGCTTTTGTGTCAAATTAACTAGATCTCTAGAATTGTGTTTGTGCATACTATACTTAAACTGTCATTATGGAAGCTTCACTTCTCCGCGTCTGCGAAGATTTCTCTGTGCAGGGATATGAAGACTGGAGTTTTCGAATAAAGATGTGCCTCCAAGCTCATCATGTGTTGATGTGGGATGTCATCGAGAATGGCCCAACACCAATCTACGAACCCTACGATACTGATGTTACTGGAGAAAAGGTTTCTGAAGCAACAGTATGTGCCAAAGATCAAAGATCTCAAAAAATACACAACCGAAGAAAGAAAGGAAGCTGGACTTGACAGCTTCGCAAAAGGATTATGATCTCTAGCACAGTTAAGGGGGTCCACCTGGCCAAGATAAGAAATCTTGGAACTGCAAAGGAAATGTGGGACACCTTAAAAGCCATAAGCCTTGGATCAACAGAAATGCTGGAAAACAAGCTGTCAGTGGCATGCAGTAAATTTGAAGAATTTAAAATGCAGCCAATGGAGACCATTGACCTAGCTTAAGAACAGATTCACAATGCTCACTTTGGAGATCGCAAGCTCTCAAGAAAGATAAATACACACAGCGCGAACTCAACCTCAAAGTTATCCAATCTCTTCCAGCAAAGCTGGCATGTGTACAGTGCCATGCACCGTGGCAGGTCGGACATCAGCAACCTGTCAACCGAGCAACTATTTGATCTACTCATCGGGAATGAGTTTGAAATGATCAGACTTCACGGGTCAGAACAAGCATCTTCAAGCAAGAAGACTGAACCCGAAAAGAAAGAAAAGGATGCTGCATTCAAAGCTTCATCAATTATAGAAGAAAGAGCAATCCCAAAGGATTTATGCTCCAAAATGGAGAAATTGTTGAAAGATTATGCACTCATGGCTAGGAGAAATGAAAAGCTTGAAAAAAGGTTTCCGTAAATATGACAAGGATTTCAAGAGAAATCAAACCACCTCTTCTTCCAACAAGAAAGGTGAAGGTATATCAAAACCCTCTAAATTCAATTCTTCTAACACTCCCGTGGGTGGCTGTTTTGAATGTGGCAGACCAAATCACTATAAGTCAGACTGCCCAGACTTATCAAAGACTAAACGCGAAGAGCTCCGCGCAAAAAGAGATCAAAAGCTTAAGGAGTAGCGCAACGCCATGATCGCAGCTGAGGAAGAGGCCAAAGCAATTGCCACATTATCAGACTCAACCTCCTCCGACGAAGATGATGATGATGAATTGTATGAGGAGGAATGTCGCTTAGCTGACGAGGAACTTGAATATGAGGAATGCTTCATGGGAAAAGATCTCGATCTTGTTCAAAACAAGGTTGATACTGAAACCTCTTTTTCATATTCAGCTAACTCCGCTCATGCAGGTATTGAAATACCTGAAATGTCAACATATGAAGAGTTTCAACAACAGCTTGATGACTACAAGAAGCTCTCGGAAATGTTTAAGCAAGTAGTCATAGAAGGATCCAAGCTGGAAGATGAAAACTTGAAACTCAAAACTGCCTTAAATGAAAGCTTCACTCCATATGATGAAGCAAAAGAAAAGGAGATAAAAACCCTAAAAGTCCACATGGGTCAATCAGCTTTAAGGGAAGAACACCTTAAAGAAATGCTCACTGAAAGGGATAGTGAAATCAACAACCTGAATGGCAAACTGATGGATCTCTCAAAAGAGCATGAAAAGTTGTTGCAGAAAGAGCTCAAGCTTCAACAAGTCCTCATGAAAATGAACAAAAATGGTGAAAAGCTTGAAGCCTTGCAAGCTGCCCAGAGACCTACTCACATAAAGCTTGGCATTGGATTCCATGGTCAAACCAGCGGAGCTAAAGAGAAAGAGAAGGTCGTGTTCGAGAAAGAAAAAGAGTGGTTGAAAGCAAAGCTCATCACACTCTACCGGACAAGCAGCTCAAACTGAAGAATCTAGCTCGACAACCTCAAGCAATCTTGGTGAAAGAGCATGGAAAGCCTGCTATCAAGAAGCAGCAGCTAAAGCCGTCAGTTGAACAGAAAAAGGTTGAGATTCCTAGGAAACTGTATGGTCAACCTGCTTATCAAAAGGGAAGCCAACCTGCTCCAAGAAAAGTGCAAACTGCTAGCAGAAGAAAAGGAGTCTCTCATCCAAGAACCATTCAAACTGCTCAATCACAACGAAACAATCACTATGAGTAGCGAGCAAATCGACAAACACCTGACAATGAAGGTTATTGGTACGACCATCATTGGTACCAATATCCTGAGCTGTCAGGTAGGCATTATCAATTTCCACATGGAAGTGGATTTGGAAATGATCGCTGCAGATGTGGATATATGGAGCAGTACTATCAAAATGATAATTATCAACCTGCTCATTACCAACAACAGTCTGCATACTCTCATGAAACCCAGGGCCAGCCCTGAGGGTGGGCCAACAGGGGCGACGGCCCAGGGCCCACCTATTTAAGGGGCCCACTTTTTTCAATGTCTACTTTGAAATCTTGAAAAATTAATGAAATATAGTTAACCATATATGACCCAATATGTTAGGCCCTTTTAAATAAAAAGGCCTAAAATCATTTCCTAAATTCTACACATTTATAGATTTGCAACATGCCAGCACGATTCTTTTTCTTTCTTTTTTTTTTTTCCCTTAAATTTTTGGCCGACCCTCTTACTCTTCTTCTTCTTCAATGTGTCTCCACCGCCCTAAATTCCATCCTCAATATTTTTTACCGTTAAATCATGAGTGTAAATAATATTATAGGAGTATTCAGAGAATTAAACTATAAAGCTTTTCTTTCGATCTTCATCTATATATATTTTTGTGATAATCGAAAGAAATTTTTTGAAATTTGTCCATCATTTTTGCAAAAATTGAAATTCCAGATTCGAGAGTTGCATCTTAATTTCAATATCCGGATTAGTTTCTCTGCCATAATTTAATTTTTGATTGTTCGTACTTCTCCATTGCTACAGTATTTCGCTGAGGTTTAAATTAATTTTTCAGCCGTAGGTCTTGATTCTTCATTCTTGAATAAACTTGGAAAATCTTTGATAAATTCTTAAAGTTAAAAATTCTTGAAGACATACTTATGATCGTCGATGTCACAAGAAAGATCGAATGGTTTGGCTATTTTGTTTATTGAAAATGATATTTCAGAAAGCCTTGATGTACATGATATTATAAATGATTTTGCTAGTAAAAATGCTAGAATATCAGTCACTTTTATGATTAATTTTTAATATATATATATTTTATACAAGCGTGTGTTATGCTTTTTTACAACAATATATAAGGGCCCATTTTATATTTTCGCCCTGGGCCCTTTTTTGGTCAGGATCGGCCTACTCAACCAATAAGCAACGGACCAAGCCACGAGTCAACAGAAGGAGTTCCCAAAAGAAGAAGCTTGGAAACCAAGCTGCTAAAACTCAACCTGCTAACAAAGCACCCAAATTCATATGGGTTGCTAAAACTGTCTAATTGCAGGATGGGAAAACTCAAAGGAGGAAGCGAGCAGCTCGCGGCGCGATCTGGATCATTGACAGTGGATGCACAAAGCATATGACCTGCGACAAAAGCTTGCTTACAAACTTCACTGAATGTGATGAACCTCTAGTTGCTTTTGGAGGAGACTCTAAAGGGAAAACAAGAGGTTACGGTAATTTAGTTGTTGGTAAAACAACAATATCTAATGTCACATATGTTGAAGGTTTAAATCATAATCTCTTTTCTGTAAGCCAGTTCTGCTCTACTGGAAAAAGAGTAGAATTTTCTGCTAACAAATGTGCTATAAAGAACAAGGAAGGAGAAGAAATTCTTCTTACCGGTGTTTTGCAGGATAACTTGTACATAGTACAATGGTCAGATGAGAAAGAAACCTGTCTGGTCACCAAGTCTGCACCTGAAGTTAGCTGGCTATGGCATAAGAGACTGTGTCACTTAAACTTCAAAGCCATCAACAAGCTTGCTCGCAAGAAGCTCGCAGATGACCTTCCAGATCAAGTCTACTACAAAGATCATGTTTGTGAAGCCTGTCAAGCTGGAAAGCAGACCAAATTGTCATTCCCAAGCATTGCAGCTCACAACACAAGTAGAATCTTGGAATTACTCCACTTGGATCTATTCGGTCCAGTGACTCCTAGAAGCATTAATGGTAAAAAGTATACTCTCGTTATTGTTGATGATTACTCACGATATACTTGGGTTATTTTCTTACATAAAAAGAAGGAGACACTAGTGGAGCTACCTGCGCTGCTCACCAAACTGTCAAACATGAAGAACAAAAGTGTGATCTCAATCAGATCCGATCGTGGAACAGAATTTCTTAATCATATGATCGAGTCCTATTGTACCAGAAATGGAATCACACATCAAACTTCAGCAGCTCGCACACCTCAACAGAATGGTGTTGTTGAACGACGCAACAGGTCTCTAAAGGAAGCAGCTCGCACAATGTTGAATGAAACAATCTTCCCAAGAAGTTCTGGGTGGAAGCTATCAACACAGCTTGCTACACTCAGAACAGATCAGTCATTCACAAACGACATGGAAAAACTCCATACGAGCTGTGAAAAATAAGAAACCTCGATTTAAATATCTTAAAACTTTTGGTTGCGTGTGTTACATTCATAATAATGGGAAATCACAGTTAAAAACATTTGATAGCAAAGCAGATCCAGGAATATTTGTAGGATATTCAGAGATCAGCAAAGCCTTCAAAGTTTTTAACAAGAAAACTCAGATTATGGAAGTAACACCACATGTTGTTTTTGATGAATCTATCTATGAGTACAAGGAGACCCAACCTGAAGAAAGTACAGGTGCAAATCAAAAACAAGCAGGCTCCAACACGCAGTTTCGAGATGAAATACTTATATGGAGTCCAACTGACTTGGAAGAAGAAAGTCAGCCTGTACAAGATTCCAATTCACAAAATCCACCCATTCAGCAAGGGGGAACAAACCAAGGGGAACCGAAGCTCCTCTAACCACCTCCTCTTCAACTGATCTAGAAACTCCAAAAGAACCTGTAGTCAATGCCAGAACTGTCAGTGGATCAGCTTGCTGAACAATTTGAACAGCTTGACCCCTTCACTCCTCAACCTCTACCTGAGTTTGAAGATCCCTCACCAGACCCTGAACCAATTCTTACAGAAGAAGAAATCTCTTGTCGAAGGAGATGGGTCGATGCTCCTGAAGATCTCATTGTCAGGAACCCAAATATGGGTGTGAAGACAAGAAGACAGATAGGTGAAAGCTAGTCTATTAAGCTGTTATCTCTCCTACTTTGAACCCAAAACCGTTGAGGAAGCTCTCACTGACCACGACTGGGTTACAGCCATGCAAGAGGAACTCAATGAGTTTAAAAGAAATGAAGTATGGTCACTAGTTGATCGTCCTACACATTAAGGAGTAATTGATGTAAAATGGGTGTTTAGGAACAAGAAAGATGAAAATGCTGAAGTAATCAGAAACAAGGCAAGATTAGTTGCCAAAGGTTACTGTTAACAAGAAGGGATAGACTATGATGAGACCTACGCACCAGTGGCAAGACTAGAGGCAATTAGGTTGTTTCTAGCATATGCAGCTCATCAGAGATTCAAAGTCTACCAAATGGACGTGAAGAGTACCTTCCTCAATGGAATTCTTGGAGAAGAAGTGTACGTTGAACAACCTCCGGGTTTCGAGGAAGCAGGTCCAGAGAAAGTTTACAAACTGCACAAAGCAGTATATGGTTTGAAACAAGCTCCCAGAGCTTGGTATGAAACCTTGTATACATTCCTACTGCATTCCGGTTTTAAAAGAGGATCGGTCGACAGAACTTTATTTACTTTTAAGTACAAGGATGATATTCTTCTTGTGCAAATTTATGTTGATGACATTATCTTTGGATATAGGCCAAAGTTTCTATGTGACAGGTTTGGAGAACTCATGAAGTATGAGTACAAAATGTCCATGATGGGAGAGATGAACTTCTTCATCGGCCTGCAGGTCAAGCAATCTGCGGATGGTATCTTCATTTGTCAATCCAAATATGCTAACGAGCTGGCAACCAAATTCAGTGTCCAAGATAGCAGACCACTGATGATTCTAATGATTGCAAATGGAAAGATGGATCCAGATTCTGAAGGGAAACCTGCCAGCATGACTTTGTACTAGGGGAATTATTAGCTCTTTACTTTATCTTACTGCAAGTCGACCTGATATTTCTTTTGCAGTTGGAATATGCGCTCAATATCAAGCTAATCCAAAAGAATCTCATCTAGAAGCAGCCAAGAAAATTCTTAGATATGTTAAGGGAACTGCAAACTTCGGTTTATGGTACCATTGTGATGATAATTTTGAACTAACTGGCTATGCAGATGCAGATTATGGAGGATGCAAACTGGATAGAAAATCCACATCAGGAACCTGTCAGTTTCTTGGAAGCAAATTGATCTCTTGGTTTTCAAAGAAGCAAACTTCAGTTGCTACTTCAACAACAGAAGCTGAGTACATGGCGACAGGAAGCTGTTGTGCACAGATTCTTTGGTTGAAACACTAACTCAAAGATTATGGAATCACAGTTCGCAAAGTTCCTATCTTTTGAAACAGCACAAGCGCTATAGCACTCACTGTGAATCCAGTCTACCACACCAGATGCAAGCATATTGATATAAGGCATCACTTCATTAGAGATCATGTGGAAAAACAAGATATAACAGTTGAGAAAATCCATACTGACATCTAAAGAGCTGATATTCTAACGAAACCTCTCATGGAAGAGAGATTCAACATGCTGTGTGGAAAGCTTGGAATGCTCAGAATGGATACACAGCCTAAGTCAGAAAATGGAAGCAGTTCCCTAGTACAGGTCAGCCAAGAGCAGACTGACTTGGAAACTGCAGCTCAAAAGAAGCAGTTCGGTGACACGCAGCTTGAGGCCACAAACTGCGTTGAAAGTTAAAATTACTGGCCAACCTTTAAGGGGGAACTGGAGATATCGTATCAATCTCCATTTAATTCTTAGCAAAATTTATTATTTCATCTCCCTACTTATCCTTTCAAAAATCTTTTTCAAATCTTTTTACTGTTAAGTGTTTGAAAAGTTTTTCACGAAAATCAAGGAATTTATGTCAATCTAAGAAGGAAAAAAAAGAGAGAAGAAGCGTGTGAAACTCACCTTCTCTGAATCTCCTTTTTCACGCGCCTCCCTAGCCATTGAGATTTATTAATGAAATCTTAACCGTTGGAGAAAACTCTATAAATAGGGAGAAATTCTTGAACTACTTACGCGTTTCTTGAAATCCTCTGAAATCAAATTTTAAAATTTCTTTCGCGTCTCTTCAAAAATCACAAATTCCGAATCATTCCTTACTCTCTGCAAAAATGTCTATAGATTCACTAAGTGCTCAAGTAAAGAAAACAACCCCTCTCATCTTCTTTGAGAAAGTTGTTGTGCTAGACAAGTATGGATACAGAGGCTTGGATCCGATGATTGAAGCTATCACCCAATGTGATGGTTTCTTCAATATCATCACTCAACATCCACGAGTGACGCTACCGATGAATGTTGCTTACTTGTTGTGTTCTTTGGAATCAATGGCCAGAGATCCCGCAACGGCGACTTTTCTAGTCAACGATGAAGAAGAAGTTCTTCCACTCGTCCTTCAGACCTACAGATTGACGGATGCAGGGGCTATCATGACAATTGATGATGTGCCTATGGATGCTGTCAACGACGTGTATCAGCAAGCTCTGTTCGAGCCCAAGAAGGTTTACGATCAGAAAACCTTCAACCGCCACGACTTGAAGTCTGAGTACAGATACCTCTTCGAGTTCGTCCACAACGTGTTCTTTTCGTATCTAGGCTCGAATGAAGCTGTCACTCTGTTGAAATTCAAACTGCTGACTGCTGTGGTAAAGCAGTTAGATGTTAACTGGGCCAGGGTACTAGTCAACTTGTTCGTCAAAGAGGCCGCAGAGCGACCTGCCAGAATCAAGGCCAACATGCAGCTTCGTCATGGCACCAAGCTCTCCATCATACTACAGAGAACACTTACAAATCGTATATGGCCTGTCTGCACCGGATTTCCTGATGACAAGCTGGTTCCTCATACCTGCAACCAGTTGATCATGATACTTGGCATTCTGCCACACAAGATCAACAAAGCAAAAGGTGCAGCCAAGCGTTTGCTCACTGAGATGCGCGATTCAAAGGAAGATGAAGAGAAAAGTGAAGATAACAGTGAGAATGAAGAAGAAGACAGTGACTGTGCTGAGATAGTCAGAAAAGGGAAAATGAAGATGACGGATCCACCGTCTGCGCCCTCACAAAAGCGCACCACTCGATCTGCAGCAGCGACCTTCGTGGAAGCAGACCCCAAACCTATCAGTCCAACGCAGCCTGCCTCTCCACAGGTTGATAAGGAACCTGCTGGCGTCAAGTCCACCCCAAGTTCCCCATCCAAAGCTCAGGACCAAGTGCCAGACTCCGCAGCTCAGACTCCGCAGCTATTGGCTCCTCGTCCATAGCTCCTCCATTCAACAGCTCAACTGCAGTTGACAAGATGTTATCCTTCTTCAATGCAGAATTCCTTAAAATGTCTCGTAAGATTAACATGTTGGAACTGGAAAACAAGTTGTATGTTGATGAAAAGGTTGCAGCTTTACAAGCTGAGAATGCCAAGCTGTGGGAGTTCATCAAAGCTCACATTGGTGAAAAGGATGCACATGGACAGTTCGTGATGGACAAAGGACAGTCCAGTTAGGTGGAAACTACAAGATCAGAAACTGTGGATAAGTCACAGTTTGCATAGGGAAGTGTCATGGACGACCTGTATCAGTCTCCATATTTTTGAATTATGTTCTAAATATGTCAATGATATGCCTTAATATTTCAAATGTTTAAATTTCAATAACATATCCCTTGCTTCACTTGATTAATATTCCTAAATATGTCAATGATATGCCTTATCAATCATTTTCATTTATTAAAGCATGTGTTTTGTTATTTATTGAAATCATTGTTAAGGATATTCTGACACATTACTTAACATTCGCACTTCACTTTCCATGTATATCAAAAAGATGCATGCACAAGTGTCCAATCGCATTAAATGCGAGGCGACGGTTGAGTGTAAGACTTGTACGAGTGGGCATCATAGCCACCCCACGCGCTCCACACATCGCGGATTTCTAGGATTTTAATCATATCCGCTGAATGGTTGAGATGTCTTCATCTCAACCGCTCATTCTATCTTTTATATATGCTCAACTGTGCATCGTCTTCTTCATTTCAAATTTCCAACTACTTCCGCAATTGTTCTGTAACTCATATCTCTCAATCTCTCGTGTTTTTTAGTTAAACACTCTCTAGCAATGGCAGCCGAATCTTCCTCTCACAATGTCCATCAATCAACCGGTACAAGCACGCAGCAAAATCTTCCAACAACTACCGAAGAAAAGATTCAATTTATTTAAGATTACATTCTCACAGAGCCCTCTACAAATTTCTCTACCTACGGCTACGCCGGTCTCGACGTGATGTACGTCTCCATCAAAGCTGCGGAAGGGTTTTACAAAATCATCACTTACGAGCCTAAATTTTGGCTTCCTGCAACAAGTAGCCATGTTCATTCTCTCATATTTTTGCACGGAGGGTGTTGACTTTGCCGCCTTCCATCTTCTGATGCCCAACCAGCCCGACGAGCCTATTCCCATTCTGCCTCTCATCTCTCGGACCTACGGAATCGCAGATTCAGGATCTATAGAAATTCTGTATCACAAGACCTCAGGTCTCATATTGGAGGTTCCGGATGCAGATCTGGAAACTGTGTATCAGAAAGCTCTGATGCAACCTGCAGAGAAATACGATGGAAAGAGGTTCTCGCGACCTCTGCTGCGACCTGCATACAGAGTTCTCTTCGACTTTGTACACAAGGTCTTTCTTGGTTACTCTGGTAACCACGACGCAGTTACTCCGACAAAATTTAGAGTGATGACTGCAATCGTACAGGGCCTGGACGTGAACTGGGTCAAATTTCTTCTCGAGCTTATAAATGAAGAGATCAAGCAGCTCTCGATCACGTTCGAAGGTGATGAGCTGACTGAATTTCGAGTCACCCGGAACCTGCGACTGGGAACCAAGATCTGCTCCCTGATTCAAGGTCTCCACCCCAACCTCCACTGGAGTGGAATGACGCCATTCAACAAAGAAAAGGTCCCCAAGGACCAGAAGCAGCTAGAACTCATCATTGGCGTCGACTGCACAGTTTTCGCCAAGTATGACGACTCTGTCAAACCCTATCTGTATGAGATGGGAAGGTCCAACCCAGCCTGGGTACCTCTAGTTCAGAGAGACAACAAGAAGAAGAGGCAGCACGCCCCCGGGAAACTGCTTGACAGACCTTCCAAGTCTGTGAGAATTAAATCTCCAACTCCTATCTCGCGCAGGTTGCATACGGAGTTTGCTGAGATTGAAGTGCAGCACCGTCCCGCTCACCAAACCTTTGCTCTACACGATGAAGACATCACTGAACAAACAGATTCCACTGCTCTTGCAGCTCCCTACGCACAGATTGAAATTCCTATTCCCTCTGTCCTGTGATATCTTCCAGGCTACAGCTCTGGAGACAGTTTTCGAGGAAGAAACCTCTCATCATCAATCCGGTGAAACCTCTCATCATCCCAGCTCTTCACCAGAACTCGACATCCAACTTATTCTCTCATCCGACGATGATGATGTCGAAGAAGATCCGGTGAAAACTGCAGCGGCCATGCTGGTCAACACCATCGAGATAACTGCTGAGAAGACAGTTTCCGAGTCTTTTCCCAGAATCGATCTCACACCAGAGACCAGACAGATGGCGTGCAGGCTGTGAATCTTGCTCGATGGGAAGGACAAGTCTTACAGCGATCTCAAGTCCATTTTCCTGATCCACTCCATCGAAGAACTCGAGATTGAAGAACACAACCTTGGGAAGTATTTTGGCTATGCTTCCATTCCTGAAGCTCGCGAGTACTTCAAACAGTTCGTACTGTCAAGGATGAAGAGAGAGGCCAGGGCTCTCAATATTGATCTGAAACCTTTTTACACTCATGATCGAAACTCTTATAATTTCAGGTATCCGGAGGATGAAGAATTCAGTCCTATTCCCTCTCCTACTCAGAACAGCGAGGACACAGAGTCCGATCACGACCGTAATATCACCTATTCTGTTGCAACCGCTAGTACTCCTCTATCTGCCGTGCAAGAGGACTTGAAGAAATTCATCTCTGAGGAGGTTGCCAAGGTGAAGGCAACAGAGGTCGAAGAGCACCAGAAGATTGCCAATCAAATTGAAGCAATGGACAAAGGTGCATCTGCCATGCTGGCAAATATCAAGGAGGAGATGCCAAAAGTCATTAAGGAAACTGTGGCAAGCCAGTTCGAAACCTTCATCTCCACCCGACTCAAAGCTGAACGGATGAGCTGCTTCCCACCCAGCTGTCTGAATTGCAGGTTGCCTTCAAATCTTCCATTTTGAACCTGCAATACGAGTTTGAACAACTCAACAAGCTTGTGAACGACTTCTCTGCGAAGCTTACTCAAACAACCTCCAGCTCACTAAAGAAAGAAGAGGAGATGCAGGGGAACATCAGCTCCCTGCTGCAGTTCAAAGAAAAGATAGAAATCGATCTGCCCTTGATCTCTCAAGAACAATCCTCTCTGAACACCCTTCTTCAAAATCTCATCGATGATAATGCCGAAAAGGGAGAAGGAAAAGGTAAGAAGACATAGGTCACAGGAAGAGGTAAGAAGGCACAGGCTGCTCAACCTCCTCAAGGTCGCTCTTCCCAACCTGTGATGCCACCTGTGATGCCAACTGCAACTGCTCAACCTGTATCAACTGTCCCTCAAACTGCTACTGCCAAGCAGCTGTCTGCTCAAGAGAAAGCTTCGGCTGAATCCAACCTCATCCGGCTCATGGCAGAAGCTGGATACACTGCTGAAGACTGCGCGGATGAAGGCAAGCAAAAGCTTGTTTTTGGCTGAGCTGAAGAAATAAAGGGCAAAAGACAAAGCTCGCGTCGCAAGCTTCAGAGGCCTTGAAAGCTGCAAGGAACAAGCTGACAAAAGAGAGCCAACTGATTGGCTACCAGTGGAAGATCAGCCTCTGTGGGACGAGTTTCTTAACCAGTTCATTTTGCATCACTACTGGTTGAAAATCGATCCCCGCTACTCTGGTAACACCAAGACAGCCTTCCACAACTGGCTGCAAGCTTTCCCAGACCGCGAATTCATCAAAAGAGTCAGGGCAAAAGCTACAAAGGAGAAGGTCACGCTCAATCCGCCTAAGATAGAGACCATTCCAACCTCCCACTGTCTGCGGCACTGACACTCCAGACATCAACCGAATCAATACATTCATTAGGAGTGTTGCAGCTCAGTATGGCTGCAAAATCACAAACTGTGACGAGTACAGGTCGATTCGCGACAACATATATGCAGCCATGGGAACTGTAAGCAAGGAAAAGATAGCTGAAGAAAGGTTCAAGACTGTGAGGAAGTAACCTAATCATTTTCATTTACTTGATGTATCAACTCTCTGTAATCTGTGCATATCAATTCAGTTGATACTATAAATGAAAAATGATCATCTTTTGATTCCTGATGACAATCTCTCTTTGTCCAGGCCTTCGCATGTTATGCTTTAAACTCTCTAACATTTTCTGCTATGCAGTTGGCTAGACATCAAACCTTTCAACTCATCTAAACCAAAATGTAAAGTGTGAGTTTCGGCATTATCAAAAAGGGGAAATTGTTGAGAACCCTTTGAAACTGAGTTTTGATAATGCTATTAGAAACCACACTTAGATAATAGGTTTTAAGTGGAACAGGCTGGTCTCCGTGTTTGGATCAGTCAAGCTTAACTCGGATAGGTTGCTCATGTAAAGGTCAAGGTTGGAAGTGCAACCTGGTACCTAAACCACCCAATCTGTCATACTGTTCCATTAAGTAAATTGTCTATGTAACCTGCTCTTACCATGCCAGAAGATCTCACACGAAGGTTACAAAGGGACTGAAGACAGTTCGAGGTATAGGAAGCTCGACCTGTGAAGACCAACCTGAGCTGTGGTTGAGAAACCTATTCTCACCCAACGACAAGAATTGTGTCAGTGTACAGGTACTGCAAATCCTGACACAATTCCAACGGCTCTATTTCAAATGCTTCTCTATAAATACCTCAACTCTTTCCAGAAAGAAGTACGGGAAACTCAATACACAAGCCAAAACTCTGCAGAAATCTCAAGCTGAAATTCATTCAATCAACACTCGAAATTACTAGAGCTTTCCCAAGTGTTGATCATTGTAGATTTCTAATCTTTCTGGAATTTGTCTTACTAGAACACATCACACACACTCTCACTACCATCAAAGTTGAAAAACTAGTGTAGTTGATTGAGTTGTATTCCTTACGACGATAGCTATTCACAGCTTTCTAGTTTGGATAGTAGCACTAGTCATTTAGTGTTAGTAAGATTGCATGAAAAGTTTGTATGTAAGTAAGAAGAGACACGACTCAAGAATCGTGCTAGATTCAGTCTAAGAGAAAGACTTGAATTTGGACTGGACCTCCACCAGTGTTAAAAGGAGCGAAAAATCTCAAGTTAAGGGATTACAGATTCGACAGAATCTGGCGTGGACGTAGGAGCTGTTTACTCCGAACCACGATAAAAACTCATAGTGTCTCTCTTGTTATTTACTTATTCATTTACACAGTTTGCATGTTCACAACCTGCACCACTGTAACCCGTCTTGCATGAACACTTATCTGAACTAAAGTTTTCTTTGAAAACTGTTTTGAAAACTGTTAGCCAACCTTTCCACCAAACTTCCGCACGCAGGTTAGTTTTGCAAGCTCAGCAGTTTACTGATTGAGCTGGAAAAACTAAACTGCTCTGATATACTGTAGTGACGACTCAGTAAGATCAAACTATTTTGAAAAATCAAAAATTGTTGGCTAATTGGTGTATTCCCCCCCCCCCCCATACACCAATAACTATTTATCGGGACCTACATTTTGTTAGTGGTTTATATTTTGTTAGTATTTTGTAATTAATTTACTGATTTCTCTGTTTTCGTAGTCGTGAATTTCATCTCAAATTTTAAGAATTGGTAGCTACATACGGAGTAGAAATTAATCTTTAGAAAATTTAAATAATTAATTTGTTCTATGTGCTTTAACTCTGTAGGATTATACGAACTATTTGATGGTAAACGATGATGATCATTAATAAATGAAAGACAATGATCTCTTAAAACGAAAAAATATATATACTACATTCTTCTCTTTATATTAGAGCTCAATTGACTTGCACAAAAACCAAGGAATGAGAGGATATGTGACTATAATTAATTCTAAGGAGAGAGAGTTAATTGCATCAAAATATTTTTTGTTATTTTAAAAAATAACTCTAATATAGTGGGACAGACCAAAACGGAAATGACTCTAATATAAGAGAATGTAGGTAGTATATAAGGACTCAATAAAATTCAATATAAAAGGTATAGAAGCTTCATGATAAAAAAATATGTTCCACAAATCCTATTTCAATTAATGATCAATTATTATATTTACAATGCAATTTGTCACGTATTTATTGTTCTAAAAAAAATTAAATATCTAAATATATTATATTTAGAATGCAATTTTTGACGTAAGGACAAAATTTGAGTCGGCAAGATTACAATCAGCACCGCACCACCGTTCCTTCAAAAGTCAGAAAAAAAACAGCACCATCGAATGGGGATGAAATCTCGCTATCAATTCAATTTCCGCTGTTTTATCAAAAGCTAATAATGAGCCTTTTTGAAATTTTAATAAAACAAGAGAAAATTTACAAAAAGGGGCAAAAAAGTCATCAATGATTAACGACAACTTTGTTTTTATTAATAATTCAAATAGGAAAATTATACGCTTAGCTTTAACTAAGCCTTTAACAACCACATTCAATTCCCCCACCGACACTATAACTATATTTGATCTTATTTTCTTTCTATAACCTTTGTTTCACTAAGGAAAAAAGAAAAAGAAAAAAACAATCTCTTAACACTCAAAATGTCCATTACATGATGGTACAAGTTTGAGGGTTTTCATCACTAAAGTAGTTATCATTTCTATGGGCATGGACATGGGCAACTCCACCGTGCCCATACCCATTCCCGTACCCCTGCCCATGTCCATGCCCATAATACCCCTCGTACAATGGCTGCGGCGGTGGGAAGCCGTAGCCGTGGTAATACGGGCCAGCCGCATAAGCATCGTGGCTGTGTCCGTTGTAGGGAAAAATAGACGGAATACCATGAACCGGAGCGGGTCCCGGTCGCATCACTTGCATTGCTGCGGGCGGCATCGCGGCCGGTTCAACCACTTTAACCGGTTCGGGCTTCGGAGCGTCTTTGGGCTTCGGAGCCGGGGCCGCTCCACCGTCCGCCTTGGGCTTCTCGGCTCCTTTTGGTTTCTCGGGCTCCGCGGGCTTCTCTTTGGGCTTTTCGGGCCCTTTGGGATTCTCCTTAGGCTTCTCGGGCTCCTTGGGTTTTACGACTACTACCTTCGGCTTCTCGGGCTCCTTCGGCTTCTCTTTAGGCTTCTCCACCTCCTTCGGCTTCTCGGCTGCCTTGGGCTTCTCGGGCTCTTTCGGCTTCTCCTTGGGCTTCTCCACAATGGTAATGGTTTTGATAGCTTTGCCACCCTTGCAACATAACTTGTCCCGGATTTTTTCCGGGCTGCAGCACACCACCGTGATTGCTACTTCGTTGTGCTTCTCATCATACACTTGGTCTCGAATTTCTATTAATGGTAAATTAAATTTGTGTCACAACAATGCATTGCCATTTATGAGTGGTGTAAACAGACTTTATCATCATCACTTTAAGTTCGTGTGGTAGCAAATGAATAGGAAATGATGATGAGAGAGAAAGAGGTAGAGAGGAGGGAGAGACTCACGGGGGAATTTACAGAGAGTTTTCTTGACCTTCTTGTAGCAGCATGGGCACTGGAGATCAACCTTGAGTTTCATTACAGTTACCTGCAAATTAATGATTAATTTAGACAAACATCATATCGCATCGGTTTGAATGCATCTCTGCGTATTAACGAGAATTGATCGGACGAAGAGTGTGAAGAAGATAAGAGGTTACCTTCTCAGTAGCCATTTTAGTGGATATGTTGAAGATGATGCTCCAAGAGAGAGAGAGAGGAGTTGATGAGGATTGAGTTAATGGGTTGGCTTAGCAAAGAAGACGAAAGCAAGTGGCACTTCTTCTTGTAATGAAAACTGACCTCAGCTTCAGCTCATTCATGAATGAAGAAACATGTATTACCTCCGTCCCATTACATTAAGACTTATTTGACTTGCACATAAATCAATAAATGGAAATATATGTGGCTATAATCAATTCTAAGGAGATAAAATTAATTGTAGTCAAATATTTTTTGTCATTTTAAGAAATAGCTATAATATAATGGGACGGACCAAAACGGAAAAGTAGTAACAAAATTATCTATCCCGAGAGAGAGAGAAAAAGGTAAGGAGGGGAGGGGCCTATTTTGCTGACTCTGTACTCTTGTTGGCATGTGCTGGCATTGATAACCACAACTCACCTTCCAATATTCCTCCTACTAAATCCTAAATAGTTTCATTTCTTTATAGGCAATCAATAATTAGTTACTAAATAGTTTCATTTCTTCATACACAATCAAATAATTAGTTAGTAAATAGTTACTACATTTCTTAATAGACAATCAATAATTAGTTATTGTAAAAATATAGGTAATCATGGTTTAGGGCCTCACTTTTAGTTCGATTTTTCTTTAAAAAAATTTGTTCAATTTTTTTTGCAAAAATGGTCTGACATTTTTATATTATATATTTTTACAAATGTAGTCAAATCTTTAGATTTCATTTGCAAAGCCCAAATTTCGCCAGAACTTTTAAGTGCATAACAATAATAGGTTTAAATCCGATATAACCATTTGAGAACTTTTTTAAGTGTAGAATAATTTAAACTTTGATTTCATAATCGTTGGTATTCATCTTATCTTCAACGATAGTTTTGAAACAAAGTTTCATCGACAAATCGGTAGAGAATTGAATTATTGTTTGACGTCAAACACTTTTCACAAAGAAATTTCACAAGTCGAAACATTTTTAAAAGTCATGCCATTTTCGAAAATCAAATTAAACGTAAGGGCTATCAATCACAATTTGGCCTAAAAATGATCGGTACACATTTCTTCAAACTTAATAAAAGTGAGCGAGAGAAGAAAGTGCGACGATTTACAATCAATATTAATTAAATAAAGTACTAAAATATGAAGATCAAAAACTAATTCATGGTTAAGCCAAATATAATATTTGTAAAGGACAACAGACTTGTTTGGTGAGCCACATATGCAATTATGGAGGCATGCACCCCACATGGGCAGCGGTTGCTGCGTTACGTATTTCATCTTTCAAATGTAGCTTCTTTTTTTTTTTTTTTTTTAATTTAATTTTTATTGGAATAAAACCAGATTCATTATTAATTAGATCTTAAAAGATTGTCTTCACCGCTGGCCAAGGTCGAACATTTTATTCATGTATGTACTCATTCAGTTCACTCTACTTAAGCCTACTTTTATTAATCTGAGTCTATTATAATAATCAAATAGATCAAGTAGAGTGGAACCGATGTAGTACTGAAGAGATTCTTTGAGAGAGTTTTTGACTTATTTGTGTGAATATCTTTTGTTTCAACTTTCAACCTTGGGCCTTAGGCTTAGGCTCCAATTCTTTTATTGGTTTATGTTTTTGTAAGATACAAAGGGCCATTGGTATTGGGCTCCTAATGTTTATTAACACTTTTGTTTGTGTGGGATAATTCTAAACAAAGCCCCCTTTTTACTCTTTACAGCCTCCTATTAAAAAAAAATTAATAAAAATAATTAGAGATGTACAATCTTATCCTTATAAGAGTTCGTCGATTACAAGTTTGGATATTCGAGAAGGACGACAAATCTGCACATCCTTGGGTGAAGAAGGGGAGCGGTTATGGATATTGAAAATTTTTCTTCACATGATTTAGAGTTGGGATTGTAGGGTTAAAATTGTACATTCATAATTATTTTTATTATTCTTTTAAATGAGGGGGCTATATCATTTATGAAAGGGTAATTTTAAACATAGCCCTTTTTCTCTCATCATAGCCCCCATTTAAAATAAATAAAATAAATGCACAATTAAACCCATTTCAATCTCAAGTTCTAATTGGTATAGAGGACATTCTAAGGATATACGACGACATGATTGGCGAAGAGGTCGTCGGCAAGATGAGTGACTGGTATGTTGAGGAGAGATTTGGAAATTCATAGCAATTGTATATCCATTTATTGGGACGAGATTAGGTATGATTTCAGGTATGTGTTTCAATTTCAAAATGTCGAAACGACTACGCCTAATTCAGCCACCGGAAAAATGATGGAATTCCCATCAATATCTCGCCTTTTTCCACTCACAACAATTGGTTTCTCCCGTAAACATTGTGCTTAAACAAGCCCATGATAAATATAAAATAAAATAAAATAAAATAACGAAATAAATAAATAAATTGACGATATGACTCTCAAAATCACTCCAATCTTTGTTCCCTACTTCACCTTTTGCCAAGTCTCCTTCACATTGAGAGAGAGAGAGAGAGAAATGTTTAATTTAAGATCATTACAAAGGTGTGCTCGTTGAAGAAGAATCGAAACTCGAGAAATTTTTAATGGATTAATGTTCATCTACTTTTTGGTCTATGACATACATACATTGAAAATAAAATAAAAAAATACAGTAACATATAAAGATGAAGAAAGATAGTAAGTATTCATAACAACAAATATACATTCTTGCCCTTTTAAGGCATGATGATTGTTCTTCCTTGTGATTTTGTTCTGTTTCCATCCGTTTCAATCATCGGGAGCTATACTGGATTTGTGTTTTTACTTTTTATTGTATTATTTTTTTTTAGAATGGGGGCTACAAGGGTATAATTGTACATTTTATATTATTTTTATTTATTTATTTTAAATGGGGGCTATGATGAGAGAAAAGGGGGCTATGTTTAAAATCACCCTTTATGAAATAGGCTTGGCCCAAATTTCCCCTTTTCTCTAATAATACAATTTATTGTTGTGATTAATCGTTATAAACAAGGATTGTAGCCCATTACCACAAACTATTAGAGATAAATTAATTACCTTGTAATTACCATGTTTAACTTATAAGATATTATATTGAAATATAATACACGAAGATAAATATTTTTCATATTTATATCTATTCATAACTATCTAACTAAAACAATAAAATGTTTAAGATTTTTTCCTTTTATTCTATTCAATAAAGGTTGGGGTATTACACCCGACTTGAAGGTATGTGAAATAATAAAAATGCTCTCCTACCTAGTGTGTCCACCGCTTATGTGGCAGTGTCACGTTATTAATATTTTCCATTTAGGGTTCAATTTGTTTTAGTATGGTTTAGTTTTTTTTTACAGGGTTTAATTTTTATGGTATATATTTAAATTAATTTCCTTATATATAATATTGTCATGTCATCCGTGGGCACATTAAGTATGCCCACGGTGGACATTGGAGCATTCCTCTGTGAAATAATTACCCCACAAAAATTATACATATGAATAGCATATCATGAGATAAAAGAAAAGGACCAAGTGCAGATATAATATTAGTCGCATTAAACTACTGCATGTATATTAACAAGAAATTTGACCTTTAAACAAATTATGCAAATAACAACAAGAGATAAACACAAAATAAACTTTGGATAGATGCAGATTAAAGCTTCTCAATTACTACTATATATCAGAGAACATAAGAACAAAGTACTGGAAGCAGGTGATGACCCCATCATGTATAACAACATCCATTGTTTGCAAAATGCATTTTATATAGTTTCAAACAAAGAAGAATAAAAGAAAGAACAGCAACACAGAATACCAACAAGGACTATTACTGGGAAAATTAAAGCCTTCTTCTAAACAAATGCATATCAAACAATACTTCGAAATCGAGCATACGAACAAACACGCCACAGAATTATATGAATCTCCTCATCAAGACATGAAGAATCTGCATTCTATCGAAAATCTAATGAGAATGTTACTTTTGCCAGATAAAATCTAATGAGAATGTTACTCATCAGCGAGAATGAGGAATAGTCAGGGAGATTGAACATCAATCACCCAGTTCTGAAAAGGTAATAATGGCAAAATGAAACAGGAAAGATAGTGCTCAAATGGAATGAACTTCAAGAAAAGTATCATAAAAGATCGGACTGTACCTACATTATTTCAGTTGAATTTGTATTGGATCTCTTGCAATTGCTAATCTGAAAGCAGCTACTTCCACCATAGGCATCCTAGTATTACAGGTCAATTACATATAATTAAATATAATGAAAAGGAAAAAAGAACAAATAAAGAAAGCTTTTAAAATTAAAATATGATGTACAATAAATAGAGTCTGCAAGTAGCTTGCCAATTTTACATCCTAGAAACAAAAACAAGAGAAAGAAAGACACGTCAATCCTTTCACAAGCTATACCAGAACCAGAAACCAATGCTCCTTATCAATTTTAACAGTTTTCAAGTGCTTAGTTTGCAGCAAATCGAGCTCTTCAATTACTTTCAACAATAAAAAGTTGCAACAACAATTGTTACTTTCAGAAAATTACTAATGATTTGAACTCTACTTTTTTTTCTTCACTAAATTGTAGATGAAAATGACCATTCTTTGAAACTAGAAGAGGAGAAACACACAGCAATTTTAAAAATCCCATTGATGAAATATTTGAAACGTGATCGAATTCTTACTTGAAACATCTGCGTATGCACGAGGAGAAAAGAAGGACTCGAACTGTAATCTTTGTACGAACAATCACCAAATATATATTCAACATGGATTCTCAAAAGTCCGTTCTCATGTCCATATTTTTTGCTAATCGCAGTTGGTTAGCATCTCTTTCTCAATCGTATTCTCTTATAACATTCCTATCTAATCAATAACTTTTTGAATTCATGTTAAGATGTGCACTAACTAAGGTTTTTATTGATTATTCATATCATCATATCACATTATAAGTTCTTAATAAAGTTATTAAGGTTGTATAGGTTTCAACAAGAAGTCCTGCTTGTCCAAGCCAACGAGAAAGCCATGTTTCTTAAAGCTAAAGAAGTAGGGCTGGGAAATCGGGTCGGGTACCCGATTAAGCCCTGTTCCCCTACCCAACTCCGATCAACACTTTGGGAAAATGCCCTTTTTTTTTCTTTTTTTTTTTTTAATTATCTGTTCAAATCCTGCCTGTCAACATTATCAAGGCTAAACAAATTTATAATTTATTGATTGCTCAAAGTTTTCTTTGCCTTGCGAGTGAGAAGAGAAAAGAAACCAGCATTTTTCCAGTTCAGTACTCAGCAAATAATCAGTTCTTCAAAGCAAAATAAAATAGTCTTAATTCATTTCAATTTTAAGAGCGTTAAATACAACAGCAGCTCTAATAAATTTGAGAGTGAACTTGATACTGTCATAATTCATGGCACGTAAATGAAGGCACCAATTCTAATCACTTAATTTCTTCTCTATCCATCAATTCAGCACCATAATAGAACAAATCTCTTCAAAAACAAAGGAAATCGAGCCAATTCTTACAAAAATCGTACGCATCATATTTTCACCTATAAAATTACCAATACTCTATCACCTTATCTTGGGAAGGAGAAGTCAGAGTGTCGCCGGAGTGCCGGCGACCGGGTGCTGCGGGCGTCAGTCGGGGCGGTGACCGGTGGCTGCGCGACGTCGTCCCGTCGCGTTTTCTATCTCAAGTTTAAAATACAATAATTGAATAATTATTCATTTATATAAAAGTGTATTGTGATGATACATAATATTTCTTTCACTTGATTTAATCAATGCCATTAATTTTATTATGCATTTTGAGGTATCTAACAGCATAGGTGAGGACGTGTTTTCTCCTTTAATCAATTATACTTCCTTATTTTCTTCAATTTACGAACCACCATATCTTCCCCACCTTTTTTACATATTTTTCCCCAAAATATTTCGCCCCTTCTTATTTCTTTTTCAGAAGGTAATGCACAAATGTGAGAAATAAAATGTAAGTTTCGATTCTTCCTTCTCTATAGGCGATTTTTCCCTCTTTTTTTTGATATAGCGATTCCTCTCTGCCCTTTGCCCAATTTACATCGTTGCTACATGTATTTTGGTTCACCCCTCTCTCAACTTCTCTTTTTTACTTTTCAGTATGTCTTCTTCATCCAGTGCGCCTCCATCTTCTCCGTTAGTCAACAACGATGCCGAAACTCCAAAAAAGACTAAGAAAGCCTGTAAAGCTCGTGTAGCCTTAGAAGATTATAGTTGTTCTTCTCTTCTTGAGGAAGATTTAGAAAGAATTAGGGCTCGATTGGGTAATACCCGTGGCTATTCTGTTGTTATGCCCGAGGAGCAAGAAAGGCAAGAGCAATGCCTAACTCACATCTATATAATAATAAAATTATATCCCTCCACCACGTGTCCTACACGTATAGGTTTATAGCCTCTGGAACATTCTACACTCTTACTAAAAAAATTTAGGGACTTTTTCTCTTACAAAATGACCAAAATACCCTTATCTAACAGGAAAATTCTATACTATTGTCACCGCCTCCTTCAACTATAAATAAGAGGTAATGATTCACAATCAAGGCATGCTTTTACTCATTCTTAAATTCATACACTTCATTACCAAGGTTTCTCTCCAAGAAACTTTAACACTTCTACACTATTATATAAAGACTTGAGCGTCGCAGGTTCTCCCGGAGGACCCCCACTCACTCCTCCGGGCTTGTTTTACAGGGATTCTTCTAGATTCAAGTCGAGACGAGCTGGAATTTGGAGGTAATAGAAAAGGCTAAAAGGATTTTATCCTTATCTATCTCATCACAATCTATGTTTCAGGATTTAATCATTAGAGAACTTGATTCGCATTTAAGTTGCAAGGGTTCGATCCATTGCTAATTTGATTCGTATTTAAATTGTTGATGATCTTCAACCCAGATCTATCAACATAATTTTGCTAGATGAGTGGTGGAAATTATTTGGCACTGATGCTCCAAACTTATTGAAATTAGCAATTAGAATTTTAAGTCAAGCATCTTCTTCATTTGGATGTGAACGTAATTGGGTTTGAGCGCATCCACACTGAGAAGACAAATAGATTGAAACATCAATGACAAAGTGATTTAGTTTATGTTGTTATAACTTGCATTTGCAAAACAGATTAGATGTATTTACTTTTGTGAAATTATTAAATATATTATTGTTATGGCATTCTTTATTTTCTACCTTATATATTGTCTTATACAATTTCTTTAAATTTTCATGTAGAAGCAATAGTATTATTATTATTATTATTGAACTATTTGTTACTTCATGCGTCTCAAGTATTCTGACACACTTTCCTTATTGGGACGTCTCAAGTATTCTGACACCTTTTTTTTTGGGAAATAATTAGCTAATTAATAGTACAATTAGTAAATCACTTATTACACTTAACATTATCTAGTTAAATCTCATCATCCACTCACCTCTCAGCACGTATTCAATATAATTTAAATCCTAAAAGTTTAAACTATCATAACTTTCTCGTTTGTTATTCGATTTTTATGATTTTTATACCAAATTAAAGGTCTTGATACGATCTTTCATTTAAGATCAAACATGGATATGTTTTTATGTATCTATGATGCTCTAGTTTAAAAATATGCCTAAATACATAAATCACATCACATCCCTACACACATTACACTTTAAACACTAAACGCTCCCATCTTAAGTTTCATGCCGAAAAGAAAGGTATCGTAATACTTGAGACGGAGGGAGTACTTTTTTCCCTTTCTTCAGGTGTAGAGAATGATGTTGAGACAGTAGTTAATGCAAATACTGAAAGTTTTGGTCGTCAATTTAGCATTCATGATCGTGGTCTTCATAATTTTGAAGAGGAAGCTAATTGAAAATGATCAAGATTTCTAATTGTACTTCTGTTCCAATATTTTCAGAACATTCTTAATTTAATTTCATGGAAATATTTAATTTGATTTGGTTAAGGTAACAAATATCAATGGACACTATTTATTTCAGACTAGTGACTTGTTGACTCGATTGAAAGACCAGTTCGATGACCGGACCGGTTTTCAAAACATTCAACCTACATTCTCATCACACTTCTCAACACTGAGTTAATTTTTTTAATTTAAAAATAAATTACAATTATAAATCATTAAATGAGTCATATAACCCACTATTAATCAAGATTGCATCTATTTATAAATGGGACGGAGGGAGTAGATAGTTAAATTTGTAGGTCTCGAGAGTCTCGACAAACAAATTGCTCGAGCTCAACCCGATCTATATATACTACTGGCTACGGATAGTCTCAATTGTGTTCTTTTTTTTTCTTAAAAAAAAAGAAAAGAAACCAATTGATTTTATGATAAGCCATTCAATGAAATGTTAAAGTTATTCGGCATAAAACGAGATATTGATGGCGTCAAATCTTCTAACTTGGGATACATTAATGTGTAGTGTATTCAAATAGTATTATCATTGATATTATACATTACTATTCAATATAATGATATTATTCAATATGTGCACAGAATAACCGACATGGGTGGCATCAAATCTTCTAACTTGGGGCACATATGATAATGAATAAGGAGATATTTTTCTATTGTGAAAAGTTATGAATAAGTCTTTCATGTCGACACCCTTAACACATGTAGGACTCTAACGTATTATTCGGGAAAGTAATAATATCAGCATTCTATAAGTGGGGCAAAAAAAACACTATTGTCTAACGGAGAAGCTAACTCCATCTCATTTTTTTTAATCACGGCTTATCGATTTTAACCGCCACCGGCTGGTCTTCGTTGCGGTTGTTTTTGCCACTTTCCCATGGTTGCACTTCAGACGACATTTTATCTCCTTAGCTATTTCAACGATCGAAATACTAGCTCAATTTTGATAGTTACCTAAAAAACTAGCCAAAAATTTATGCAGTTCAACCATAGCTCAACCTCCATATCCAAATTCAGTGCATATAGGTGTATGTCTGTTTTGCACGCACGGAAGCACGATCGAGAAAATGGTATGGAGGAAAATAACAATTATGCACCTCACATATTTGTGAATTGCTTGAATTAGTTCGAATTCTTTTTCGACGCGGAACCTAGAGGAATACATGAAAATATAGTTTCAAAAAGAAAAAATCAAGACGAAGTTAGCTTCTCCTTTAGACTAGGGTAATAAGGTGTTTTATGCTCCACTTATAAAATATTGGAGTTATATACAATACATTAAAAATCTTTTACGCATTAGAAGTGTCAACTTAGGTCTTACTATTTATTACTCCCTCTGTCCGAGACTAGTAGTCTTGTAGTATACTATATTGGAATATCACTTACTAGTAGTCATATTTTTAAATAAGGAATGAATTAGGTCAATCAAAATACATTAAATTCTAATAAACCCCTCCTTCCTTCAAAGAAAATATACGCTCCTAAAAACTCGTCTCCAAAAAGATAGGACTACAAGTCGAGAATGGAGGGAATACTTTTTCCAGCGGTTTAGGAGTTTTATATGTCACGTGCTGACTCACCCCACCGTTATTGTTTGTAGGCACGATATTGTAAACTTTCTATGGGGCCCTCAGTAACGGTTTTCTCCGGTCCGTTGGGCGTCGACAACCCCTCTTAGATTGCGTTTTCAGTTATTTAACGGTCGTGATTTAACGGAGATTATTTGGCACAAAGGACAAACTTGGACACAATTGTTCGTAGGGACACACTTGGGTCAGCCGGAGGTACCGTGCGGCCGGGCTAAAACAATGACACTTTTATTCATATAGATTGACACTTTTCTGTATAAAGATTGACACTTTTAAAAATTGTCATTTTATTCGTAAAATAATTATGTTAAAGATTGACACTTTTATTCATATAGATTGACACTTTTCTGTATAATGATTGGCACTTTAGGCCCGGCCGCACGGTGCCTCTGGCTGACACAAGTTTTTGTCTTGTTCGTACTGCCAAATTTCAGAAATTGGCCCTCCTAATTTATTTTTTTCTGAGGGGGCCTCCCATTTTTTGTTTTATTATATATTCTTGTCCTTTTCCAATTCTCTATCCCGATATTTTACGAGTCAGATTTTCTTTTGCATAGTTTTTTTCTATTTTAATAATAAATCCTAACTAAAACTTAAAGCTTTACAAAGTCGGTATACATGTTTACTTCAAATATCTTTTTAACCATGTTTATTAGTGGCTATTTAATAATGAAAAACAATAAATAAACTTATGTTTTTAACCATGTTTATTATTATTATTATTATTATTATTATTATTATTATTATTATTATTATTATTATTATTATTATTATTATGTACTTAATAATGAAAAACATTAAATAAAACAGTAAAGAGCACAAATTTTTCGTGATATAGTTCGATGATATAATACCTATGTCTGAGGGATAAATTTTGAAAAATAGTTCACTATTACGATTATTTTTCAAGAACTTGGTATACAAAAAGGATATCACCCCTTTTACAGCCTCATTTTCCAACTTACCTCTATAAGGAAACACAAACTCTAAAATTTTTGTTTCCAAACATATCTAATTAATATATTCTAGAAAAGAATATATTATTCAATATCTTCATAATTATTTTAAGATATATATAAGATAATAACACAGCAGATCACAAGCTTTTTGCTACGTAAATATGCCTACAGGCTACAGCAAATTCAAAATATGCATACACTTTCTTTCTTTTTTTTCTTCTACTTTTTTTTTTTTTTTTTTTTTTTTTGTAGGGCAAAATATTGCACACTTTATGCAATAACACAAATAATATTATATGTCCTATACTCAACCCCAGTGGCGGAGCCAGGATTTCGAATTTGGGGGTGCAAAAAAATTATATTGTACATGTTATACTTGTTGATGGTGTTGTGCAGCGGCGGTAGCACAATTGCATATATTTGGGTCCTTATTTTAATTTGCAATAGAAAATAAAGTTAAAATTTGAATCCTACTCTAGTTTGTTAGAGAAAAAATTAAAAAAATCAAAACAAACTAAGTAAAAAATAGGGCATTTGTTTTTATTTGCAATACTAAAGAAAGAATTGGGTCCTTATTTTAATTTGCAATAAAAAAATAAGTTAAAAATTAAACCATACTCTAATTTGTTAAAGAAAAATAATTAAAAATAAAAACAAACTAAATAAAAAGTATGGCATTTGTTTCTATTTGCAATACTAAAAAGGAAAAAAAATAATAATAATTGGCCCTTATTTTAATTTGCAATAAACATAAGTTAAAAGTTGAATCCTACTCTAATTTGTTAGAGAAAAATAATTAAAAAAGTCAAAACAAACTAAGTAAAAAATAGGGCAATTATTTCTATTTGCAATACTAAAAAGAAAAAAAATAATTAAAAAATAAAAACATACTAAGTAAAAAAATAGGGCAAGTATTTCTATTTGCAATACTAAAAAGAAAAAATGGGCCTATTAAGATTCGAACAACTGATCAAATGAGGTGATTTCCCAAGTCAATACCCACTACACTCAGTTCGGTTCCGTGAACCGAACCAAAAAGTTCGGTTAACCGAACCGAAAATAGGGGAAAATTAGGAACCAGGACCAGACCTCAAGTTTTATTTCGGGTACCCGGAACCGAACCAAAGTTATTCAGTTCGGTTCGGTTCGGTTCGGTTCGGTTCCGGTTACCCGAAATGGAATTGATTTTATTATAAAAATCAACAAAGCAAAATTCATCCATTTAAAATGCAACATTCATCTATCTATCACCATCAAAGTTCAATATTAAACAAGATAGTTGCTGGGGGGGGTCGAGCGCGGTGGGGGTTGGCGGCGGTAGGGTGGGCGGTGGGGTTCAATGGCG
The DNA here is from genome assembly GCA_001642375.2 of Mentha longifolia. NCBI lineage: Eukaryota > Viridiplantae > Streptophyta > Magnoliopsida > Lamiales > Lamiaceae > Mentha > Mentha longifolia. Next base: position 12,548,973 of record CM038110.1, read on the forward strand.
ATGGGGTGTGGTGGGGTGGCGATGGAGTCGCTGACTAACTATACTCTGGTCTAGAGAGGAAGTAGGGAGTTAGGGTTATGTATAGAGAATTTGGGATTTAGGGGGGAAAAATAATAAAAAATAAAATTAGTATTAAATTTTCGGTTCTCCGGTTGGATCCGAAGACCGAAAACTCTAAAACCTAGGAGTCGGGACCAGTACCAAATACCCAAAATTCCAATTCTCGGGTACCCGGAACCGGTTCGGTTCCAGTAACCGAAAACCGGGAACCATTTAGACAGTCCTACACTGCACCAAGCAAATATTATGGATCTCTAGGTAGATGTATAAGTACTGTTTTGAAAAAATATTTGGTTACCACCTGGCTCCTCCACCTGCTCAACCCTAATATTCTAGTAATTATTAACTCTAAGAAATCAAATTGGAATTAATTAATTAAACTAAAAAATAATTGAAACTGTACGCGTAAGCGTAACCCCATAGAGACCAACTCCGGTTTTCGATCATGATATTTTATTCACATACCCTTTTTTTTTTGACAGAAACTTATGTCAGCTGGAGACACCGTGCGGCCGGGCCCAAAGTGTCAATCTTTATACAGAAAAGTGTCAATCTATATGAATAAAAGTGTCAATCTTTAACATAATTATTTTACGAATAAAATGACAATTTTTAAAAGTGTCAATCTTTATACAGAAAAGTGTCAATCTATATGAATAAAAGTGTCATTGTTTTAGCCCGGCCGCACGGTGCCTCCGGCTGACCCAAGTGTGTCCCTTTTTTTTTTATAATTCTCCCAAATGTTAGGATGCACTTGAATATTCTGAAAGTATATCATTATATAAATTAAATAGGGATACACTTGCATCATCCCAGACTCACATTGAGATCCATTGAATATTTTTATAAGACTTTTTTATTGGGTAATTCTAAACACAACCCCCACTTTACTCTCCACAGCCCCTACTATTTAAAAAATATTAAAAATAATAATAGATTTACAATCTTAACCTCCAATTAGTTTTCTAATTCATCTCTGTTTGCTCGGCCAGTCTACATCTATCGAAGAATTTATAACCCATCTTCTCCAAGTGATGCAGACGAATTATAGCAAATCAAAGTTTACACTTATTCCACATTAAAGGTATATGACCACCTTGAATAATTTCAAATTCTCATCATACGTTAGTTAATGATGAGTAATGATTTCCTCTTCGACGAGGGCTTTCTCGAAATCGGTGACTACGTCGGTGAGGAGGTTTACTCACGCAATTCCGCCGCTGCAGTGACTTGGAAGGCATCAATAAGAAAAAAGTATTCTAAGCACCTAGTATTAATTAAGATAATCGGACCCTTCATTTTTTTTGAAGATTTTAAAAGATTCAATTATAGGATTGAGCGGAGGCTGAGAAAAATGATAGGTGAGATATGAATCTGGAGAAAATTTAGAATCCATTAGTGATGTTGTGTCTGTTCATCAAGACTTGAAAAAGGAAAAAAAGAAAGAATTGAGGTAGAGATGATGACGACCACTAAGAACAAGTGGATGTTTTTTTTTTGGGGGGGGGGGGGGGTATGCAGCCTATGCTCATGAAATCTAATTTTTTTTGGAAATTTTAATTTCGGGGCTGTGGTTAAGATTGTAAATCTATTATTATTATTTTCAAAATAATGGGGGGCTGTGGACAGTAAAATGGGGGTTGTGTTTAGAATTATCATTTCTTATTTTGGGTTGTGGGCCAAGTGAACTAATTGAGTCAAGTAACTTATTTTGCTTTCAAAGTTTGGCCGCACTATTCAGCCGGACTGATGCAAGTCTTTATCAACTAAATATCATTTGAACTATATCTTTGCTTCATTTTCATAAATTAAAATATTATCAATAGCTAGTTCCAACATAATATCTAAATCACTTATACGTATATAGACCTAATTCCTAATGGTCGCCACCAACAATGGCTGCACGGTCACTAACATAATTAAAAATAAGAAACTAAATTAAGAAAATCACTAAAACCTTTTGTCAAGAAAATTAATTGATCGAGAATAGATTTAAAAAAAAACACACACACACACACAAGAAAAACATACGAGATAATATTAGAGTCCTAACCCTAAAAGGGGTTTCCCTCTAATTAGGATTTCTATACTAATTAGGATTCTGTCAAAATACCCGCGCTAAAACACCCTTCATGAAAATTTGGGGCAAGGACGTGGCCGTCCTGCGACCCCTCGCCAACTCACTGACGAGTTGGATTGTTGATTTTAAGGCTTGTGCTCCATATATAACTCAACGCTCTTAACTATATACGGTCAAATTTAACATGAAAATGTTATAGGTAGAAGATATTTCTAACTGTATAGATTAAGATTAAGTCCGAAATTTGTCACTACCACACTAGGATTAAGATCAATCGGAGATATATATATTGACAACAATCACCTATAACATACTACTAATGTGCTCATTGAAAGACACTATCACGTAGTAATTTGGTAATAAGTAAAATTATGAGAAACATATATGGATTAGAATCCGACATGAAAGGTTATAACAATGCCAAACTTGTCTGAAGAAAAAGATACACGGTTTTAACACTAAAGAGGCAGAGGCCCCCTTCAACTACCAATGTTTTTTTTTCATTTGTCCATTTTCCATTTTCCGACAAAGACGATACAAACTCTCTCTCACACACACACACGTACACACGCGCTGAAAGAAAACCCTATGTATATCTCTACTCATTGTGATTAAATAATTTATTTTCACTTTATATAATTAGTACAAAAATCCAACAAAAATATATTAGTACAAAAAAATAAGTTATATTGTTTTCAAAGGGGGATTAATGCGTAGTTGTATACCGTTCATGACGAGGAGGATTGGGAGGTGTATTTTCCTCTTTCCTCTTTATATATGGATAAATATAATTCGCATTATTTTTATGATCTTATAGTAAACTTAGTTATTTTGAACCACTTCCACTCTATTTGATCATGAAACAAGAACCTATTTTATTCAGCACGAAATCATTTTGCACAACGCTAATCTCCCATGCATATACTTATATCCACCGATCCCTTTTTTTTTTTTTTTGAAGAAATCCACCGATCCATTTGGTCACTGTTAGTGCAATATGTGCATTAATTATTGTTGTTAATTATATAACCACAAGTTTCTTATATGTAAGTTTTCTTCTTGGAGTAAAACAAGGATAATAATTAACTTGTATGGGCTACAAGCAACGATTTAGGACTTGAAGACTATATAAGAAGAACATATATAATTTGTTCATAAAGATTTGTATTGTTTAAACTCGAACCTTCTGGTGTCGAGAATATATGTTTTCTACGGATGTTCTTAACATATACCAATAGTTTTCTTGCTAGGTTTACCGCCACATTGTATTGTTCTAGCATGTATATGTAATAGAAATATTGTTGTTAGTCTAGTAGAAGTTATTCCTGAAAACGTATATAGCGTAACATTTGTCAGATTTTTTTTTTTCAAACAACACATACAGTATGATGATAACTTCCTCCGCCATATGTGAAACCTAACCCCAAAATTCATGATTTTTGAGCGAGTCACGTATATATATATATCCACAAAAATATATTCTCATTATATAAAGTATGCTAAAAAGCTACAAGTGGAATAAAACCTCATACAACTTGAAATACAAACTTCTCTCAAACTAGATGCCTCAATCTCCAATTCCAAGTATTCCATCACTCTAGCTACATTTCAGTGTATGGCATAATATAATTAAGTCCACACATGTAAACGTACTGGTGAGACGAAGAACGAGATGAGACACAATTTCAAAATATTATATCGAAGAATATATATTATACGATTAATTTTTACCTAAACGTAGATACTAAATACTCAAAAACCTCTTCATCACATGGAATGCTAAGTCCCATGACATGACCGAAGCCAAATTCTTCTTCCGCTTGCTGCAAGAGGCTCTGGAACTCGGGTTTGCTTAAATATGAAATCGGGATGATGTATCTGCTTCTGTTCTCGCCCACGTACACTACAAAATGGCCCCTCGGCACATCCAATGGTAGCCCCTCTTCGCTCACAAAACTTTGCTTCTTGCCTTTTCTTGTGCATCTCTTCATAATCTCCTTAATCAATGCTTTTTGTGACATTTTGTTGGATTTTTCAAAAGCCATATGTTTTGTTTGAATATTTGAAGAAATTAGGAGGATTTATAGAAAGATGATGATGATGATGATGAGCTCACTCTTTGTGTTGCTCTATTTTTCAAAGAGGGGATTTGGAGTATATTGAGAAGAATTGAGGGAGAGTGCACCTATTTATAGAGTGTGGATTTTGGATTGGGGCAAATTAAACAATATTAAATTGCTAGCTAGGGGTTTATATTCTTGTCATATTATTTTCTTTAATATAATCTTTAGCTAGCTCTGCAAATGAAGGGGTAAATTGATCTTAGGATAATACCATACCTAAATTCGTATAAGTATATATATACATATTTTGTTCATGCATCATCTACACAAGCTAAATAATACTAGTTTCTAGCGTCATATAATTTTTCTTTTTTCTTTTTGAAATTAAAGAACATGGTAATTATTTAGACAAAAACTTGTGTCAGCCAGAGGCACCGTGCGGCCGGGCCCAAAGTGTCAATCTTTATACAGAAAAGTGTCAATTTATATGAATAAAAGTGTCAATCTTTAACATAATTATTTTACGAATAAAATGACAATTTTTAAAAGTGTCAATCTTTATACAGAAAAGTGTCAATTTATATGAATAAAAGTGTCATTATTTTAGCCCGGCCGCACGGTGCCTCCGGCTGACCCAAGTGTGTCCCATTATTTATGTGTAGGTATCAAATTATGAGGGTGGTAGGCTGAACTACTAAACCCTTTACAAATTTACAAAGCTCTTTCAATTGATGTTAATTAGCAGCCATTTTAAAATATTTGAAGTTTATTCTCAAAACAAAAATGTTTAGAGTTTACAAGATTAGACGGAAACATAATAACGGAGCCTTTCTTCTAGATAAATATCTTATCAAAAAAACGTCTTACATTTGTGTCCTTGTATATATAGTAATAATAATTACGAACTTTTTCTCATTCCCACTCCCTCCGTTTTTTTTTTAAGTATCCTAGTTACTATTTTTATTATTTGTTTTTAAGTGTTCCATTTCGGAATTCGATGACATAATAGTTACATTTTTTCAATTTTACTCCTATAATTAATGTTATATATAAGGTGATGTGCAGAAAAAGAGAATAATAAATGAGGTTAAAATGTAAATTTACACATTTCTTTATTATTTGCGATTTGTTGACGGGACACTTAAAAAAAACGGAGGGAGTTTCTTACAAGGTCAAGATTCTAAACCATGGTCCAACATCTAATTAAATTTACGATAAAAATAATTTTATAAACTGCAACTCCCCTCCGATTCATTTTATGTGTCGATCGCTTTGCTTGTTTTCAACATTTGCATAATAATTACCGTTTAAGAATTTTATACCTAAATTAATTAATCTACTTTTTCAGTAATAACTCCAAAACATTCTATTAGTATTCACTCCCTCCGTTTGTTTTTAAGTGTCCTAATTACTATTTTTGTTGTTTATTTTTAAGTGTCTCATATCAGAATTTGATGACATAATAACTATATTTTTCCAATTTTACCCCTATAATCAATGTTATATATAAGTTGGTGTGCAGAAAAAGAGAATAATAAATGAAGTTAAAATGTAAATTTACATATTTTCTTGTTATTTGCGATTTGTTGATCGGGACACTTAAAAAAACAGATGGAGTAATAATTGATCGGACAGATTTACTCATAATAATTGTATAATTAATGATTATTTAGCATTTAATTTAATAAGATTAACACAAAATGATATGAAAGAAATAGGAGAGAGTAAAACATAGCATAACAGTTAGAGCTAAAAATAAATTTAACAAGATTGCCTTCCTTAGCTAATTCTTGTACATTTAGCTAATTCCTTATGATAATTCTTTCATATTCCACAAAGAGTGCGGTGCGCTCTTGGGGGCACAAGATTCAATAAAAAAGAGTAGGTAAATAGTTGGTGAATTTTTTAAAGAGTAAGTTAAGTTTTAAAAAATGTTGTTTTTTTTTTAAATCTATACCCTATTATAAAAGTGTGTTGTTTTATAAAATTTGATTTGTCTTTTATGTCCCTACTACATAATTTAGTTTAAGGTCAATATTGTAATTTGAAGATATTATTGAACAATGGATTCTCTATTACGGGAACTATTAATGATAAATTATAAATCCTCTCTAATTATACCTTTACCTTAATTACATCTACAATAGGGATAGATAAGTATACCATATTACTTAAAAGAAGACTCTTTATAATTAGATGGTATTTATTATCGTAAAAATAAAACTAAATAGAATACATATAATTATAATTAGCATTTATAAATAAAATTTGGAATTTCAAACTTGTGCCCTAATTTTAAATTTATCGATCATATTTTAACTAATAAATTAAAATTAAATTAAAAATAATAATTATAATTGTAAAATGAAATTAAATTAAATTATACATTACTCCACATATTGGCGTTGAAGAGAAAAACATACAAATTAGAAAAAATATAATTTGTTATCTTCATACTTGTATAATGAATTTTATCAGTATAAATGATTTGTGTTTTTAAAAATTAAAAAGCATGTGTGAGTATTCACGAAGGTATTTAATTTATATATATTTTTTTTTTGTAACTAAAATTGAAAGTGTTCATTTAGGTAGTTGCAAGTTTTGAAAGTCGAATTAGAGGTTGTTAAATTGATGATGAGACAATGGATAAACCTATATTTCATGAGTGTCTGGTATGATGAAATGAATGAGGTAGAAATGAAAAAAAAAATGAGAGTAAGAATACTTGATTCATATGCTTGCTATGAAGAAGGAATAAGAAAGGAATTTAATCGTATTATTTTAATTATAATTGTGAGTTCTAATATTAAAACTATATTATCATATCTAATCTATAAAGCTTATGTTTTCCCTTATGAGAGAGAAAATGTATGGAGATAAAAAGTGATGAGAGAAAAAATTTAGATAAAAAACGTGGCAAGAGAAAAGGTATGTTAAAAAATTGATGAGACAAAAATATTTAGAAAAATGAACTTTTAGAGATGAAAAATTTTAAAAGAAAGAGAGAAGTTTGATAGAGAGAGTTATGACTTATGAGTAGAATTTTCAAGAAATTTATTGATGAGAGAGAAAGTGATGAAAGATGAAATTTCTATAGACTTAAAATCATGAAAGATGATAATTTTAGAGAAAAAAAGTGATGAGAGGGAATAAATTTAGTTAGAGAAGATGATGAAAGTGAACAAAAGTTTAGTGAGAGAAGGTGATGAATGTGAAAATTTCAAGAGAGATGAAATCATGAAAGATAAAGATTTTAAAGAGAGAAAGTGATGAGAGGAAAAAAAAAATTAGAAAGAAAAAAGTATAAAAGCAAAAAAATTAACCAGAAAATTGGTGAGAAAAAAATCTTAGAATAAGAATTTAGAGAGATGCGAAAGTCTTTAAGAGAATTAAATTAGTATAAGTAAAATAAATAATTCTTTCACTCTAGAGAATTTAGAGAGATGCAAACTTTCTTGATAACATCAAGTGGTTTCACTAATTAGTTCAATAATTTATTTGACGTGTGATTAATTTATAATAATTATTTTTGTTTTTATGTTGTTTTATATCTATTTTGTCTTTTAACTTATATTCATTTTATATTTATCATTCAATTGTTTTTGTTTCTAATTTCTAATATTTACTCAATTCAAAAGTTGTAGCATATCCAAATCCAACTCTCAATATTTCATATCAGTATAATTTATGAAAGTTATTATTTTTGCTCCATTTAAAAAAATATATATAATAAGAAAAAATGATTTACGTGCAACGCACGTAATCCCTGCTAGTAATAAGAAAAGAGATGTATAAATATGAAGGGTATATGGGTACTTTTCTTGGAAGGATGGAGTAATAGATTATAACGCTTTTTATGATGTGGGCTACAACAATTTGAAATATTTTTGCTTTAACTTCAATGAAAAATGAAAAATTAAAATGCAAACTAATAACTATGTTGGAAGATCCGACCGCATTGGAGACAAAATAGACAAGACATAGCTAGAGGTACAAAACCATTTTTTTTAGTATAAAGCAAAAGGTGTAAGGCTTATAGATTTTAAGGTTATAAGTAGTTAATTTTCTGATATGTACACATCAAACTAGATGATTGAATGGGAGCAAATTGAATGTGGTCCAATTTCATCCAACTATATTGATCTGTCCTTTTTTTTTTTTTTTTTTATCACACACTTCGTGTTGAAATTGGTACATATTTCGAAATTATGTTTCTTGGAGATGTATGTATTTACTATAAGAAATACTACAATAAATAGTTGTGACATAATGAAAGAATCGTTCGACACTCATAAATATTGCAACTCAACATTAGGGTCTCTACCAATTTTTAGTGGGCTCATGAGTAAATCACCCCATCAAAAATTAGCCCTAATAGTGGGGACTGAAGCTGGGGGTGCTCTTGGGAGTATTTTTGAGTTTCTCTATATTTTAATTTAATTTTTATATTCATTTACTATTTTTTTGGGAAAAAAAATTGAACTATTTAAATATAATTTTTATTTCATTAGACTAAAAAAGAAAATACATAAAATAAAAAATTACTTAAATTACGATATTAAATAAAAACATCATATCAAAAAATTTAGGACATATGACTGTAACGTACCTAAAATTCTTAAACCAAATCGTGTTTAAGTCAAGAAATTTTTTAGAATGAAAGTTGGAGGAGGGTGAGAAAATTGTTGGTGAAATTGTTGAGATGGAAGTGGACTGGCTACAAACGAGCCGAGCCGAGTATTGGCATGCTCGGGTTCGGCTCGTTTAATATTTTACATATTCGGGCTCGGGTTCGGCTCTAGGTATAAACTATGAGTTCGAATTCAGCTCGAGTTCGGCTCGCTAAATATTTGATAAATGGTTCGGCTTGAGTTCAGTTCGCATTTGAGCTCGAATCTGGCTCGTGAAAAGCTTGGATTTTATTTTAATTCGACCTCGAGCTCGAACTCGATTTTGAGCTCGTTTAAAAGACATGATTTAAAAATATTTTGTTTTAACATTCCAAATGAACATAAACTAAAATGAAATTCATCAAACAAAAATTAAAAGTATTTAATACTATAAAAATAATAAATAAATAAATAAATGTACAATATAATAAATGAATTGATGATAATTGGTAATGTATATTAATGTTATAAGTTAATATTTTTTTGATAATAATTATGGTGTAGTGTCTAATTAGCTTTGGTTGTGATTTGAAATTAATTTTACCCATAAATGCTAAAGCTCGTTTACAAGCTCGATTAGAGGTTCGATTAAGAGTTCGTGAACAGTCTTGCAAACATGCTCGATTAATATACGAGCCGAACACGTTCGTGAGCAAAACGAGTCAAATACCCTAGAGCTCGAGCTTGGCTTGTTAAATTAAACGAGCTCGAACTCGGGCTCGAAACTTGACTCGTTTGTTAACGAATTCGAGTTTACACAAGCTTTTTTCGATTCGAGCACCAAGTAAGTCTCGAGTAGCTCTACTCGTTTGTGGTACGAAATGGAATGAGAGGAAATGTATAAAAAATATATTTTTTTTTTAATATAAAAATTGGCTGATTTATAGTAAGTATATATATTAAAAAAATTGTCGATCTGAGATCGAGGGGAATGAAGCTTCTTTTTTTTTAAAACTAAATTAACACGACATTTAAACCCGCGCCACGGAAGATTCGAACCCGGGATCTTTGGTCCAAGACATTAACATCCTGCCACTAGGCCAGTACACGCACACGGGAGTGAAGCATTTCCGAACACCAATGCACACCCTCGAGCGCCAATGCGCACCGCACGTACCTTGATGTTGGGGTCGGGTCGCCGGCGCACTGGGGTTGCTCTAATAATCTCACATTCGATAGTTAGTCTTGAAAATCAATTGATTTTTAAAATAAAAATAAATTAAGCTTTGAAATTTTGAATCGAATTGTAGGGACACAATTGATTAGTAGTTCGATATTGTGTTTTGCAGGTCGAAGGAGGAGGAAATAATTAAAAGGATAAGGTACGTACTGGCACAAGAAATTATTGATTTTGTTATCATTGTTATTTTTTTATTATGGAAAACATTTTACACACACAATTTAAACTAAACCCACAAGTGTGCATAGTTTTGGAGATTTTTTTATTATAATATATTTTGTTAAAGAAATAGAGAAACATGGAATTAATGGAAAAATGTGTTTCGTGGGGTTGAGGCAAATAAGAGAGCAACTGTGTATCTATATCTATATTTATATTAATTTAAGAAAGTAGGATAGTTTCCTAAGCCTATTTTCCCGCTTAAAACCTCATTATTTGAGCCTCATTAAATTGTTTGTTTACCTCATTATTTGAGCCTCATTAAATTATTTGTTTTCTTTAGATATATATTTCCAATCATATTATATATTATCAATTATATTATACTCCCTCTGATCTTTTAAGTTAATATATTTTTTTTCAGCATTTGTGACAAATATTTTCGAGCGTCTCGATGATGAGTTTTAAAATAATTTTTTAAAGATTTTTTTCTTTTACGGGATACTACAACAATTGAAGTATCCCGTAAAAGAAAAAAATTCTTTAAAAAGTTATTTTAAAACTCATCATTAAGACGCTCAAAAATGCTTGCCACAAATGCTGAAAAAAAAGTGTATCAACTTGAAAAGACCGGAGGGAGTATTTCCTATTTAATATTTGTCATTTTTCATGCAAATCATTCATTTAATTTCATCTGGTATCTAAAAGGTCTTCTCTCATTTTTGTTGTGTTGGCATACGAAAAGTTTTAACATGCTCCGTATTACATTAATTAAATTTGATCATTTCATATATCATTAGATCAACTAACTCATTTTCTTCCGAGGTATATTTAATTAAGCCTCTCACTCCCTAAGAAGTTGCAAACTGATCAAATATTATCCGAAATATTTTACTTCTCATTCTTTTTTTATCTCATTATATATATATATATATATATATATATATATATATAATTACTTTTTGATATTTGTATATAGGTGAATACATTGTTTGGACTTTGGAGTAGAAGCACGTAAATCTTCTGAACATACTGTAACAAAGAAGTGGAGTGTTCACCATTTTTTTTAGGGAAAAAGGATCACATGTAAGTACATTATATATTACGTATTTTCGTTTAGTTTACAAACTCAAATTTTCTTTAAAATCACATGCATTATCTAATATTAACTTTCAAGATCTTAATTAGTTAAATTATATTCGGTCCACTTTACATACTCCATACAAGATAAAATATCACCATGAAAAAACAAACAATATGTAAAATTTTAATATTTTTCCACAAAAAAAGAAAAAAATGACTTCCTGCATAAAATCTGCAAAATACTATATTCAACTTCCTTGGAAATTCAAATTTAAAAAACTATGAAGATTGTACTTAGAAATTTGACGACTTTAATGTCAATGAAATATGGCGAAATTTAAAGAAAATTATCCATATAACGAGGAGACGACAGAAGCGGCACTGGAAAAATCGTGAAGATAATATAGATCCTAATTTCCAACTGCAATTATTATTAACTTATTTTGGACTTTTTTTTGTTGTTTTTGCTTTTCAATAAAAGTCTTGATTATTTCCGTAAATAAAATAAAATAAATTAAAAGTCTTTATTATTCCTAATTGTTGTATTTAGTTAGGCCCAAGATTCATATGTAGTTGTCTATCCAGAATTTTAATGTATTCCGTATTATTTAAGTAATTAATTCAATATAATTTTTCAGTTTTGTTGCCAAAAAAGTACTCCGTAACTTTTATTGAAAAAGAAATTTAGTTATTTTTTGACATGTTATTGGTAACAATATACATAGGTAATATAATATGCTAAAAATAATATAAATATGCTTGATCCTTACATCGTAACAAATAATCTTTGTGTACGTGTTTATTGTGAGATAAATTATTACCTCCGGTCTATTCTATTTAGCTTATTTGTTGAATATATGTGAAATATAAAATATAAAACCAGGTCAAATAAAAATAAGACAGACGTAATATATCACAATATTTAGCAAGTGTAGAAATAATATGTAGTCAATTAACCTTTTCACATTACACTAAATAAAAATAATTTTCAAAATTTTATTTAGAGGTCAACTTTATGTTTACTTTATTAAATTTTTTATCGAAGTTGATATTATTTTTATATGAAAAATTATAAAGCGTAATCGGTGCAATGCCCGAGTACAATACTAGTATACTCAGAAAAGAACAAGACTGGAGGCAAAATAGATTTGGGTCTACTATTTATTTGACCTCCTATCTATTACTCTGTTTGTCCTATTTCAGTTATCATGTTTTATTATTTATATCTTTATATATATTCAGAGTAATGCTCAAATGCTCACCATGGGTATGCTTAATGTGCCCACGGATAACGTGTCATTGGAATATATAAGGAAGTTAATAAAAATCCTACCAAAAATAATTAAACCCTACTATAAAAAAACTAAACCCTAATATAAAAAACTAAACCCTAAAAAAAAATTACAAACGTGACACTGTCAAATCATCGGTGGGCACATTAAGTGTGTCCACCGTGGGTAGGGAAGCATTTCTATATATATTCAATAAGTACGACAAATAAAATGAGACGGAATACTTTTATACTATAACTCTCTTCCAAAAATACACAAATACTTTTATCACCGCTTACAAATATATACTCCATTTGTTTATATGACATTTTTAGCTCAAGGACTCCAATTAAGAAAATTAACTTCTCTTAGAAAATATACTTATTTACTTTGAAAATTAACTTCTCAATCAAATTCGAGTTTCAAAATCAAATAAACATCAAACTATCCACTCCAATTTCGCGCAAAAGAGTGTGGATAGTTCTGAATTGCAATGAATAATAAACTTTGTATTAAATTGTAAGGTTTGAATTATTTTTTTTGTCTAAATTTAAAATCACCCCAAACTTGGGGTAGTAAAGTGCAATTAGCCAAAACTTGTTTTATGGATAAGAACCATATTTCTTAAACTTCTTATTTACTATTGTAGAAAAATAATTAAACTTTTGCAATGCAACTAACATGCAACTCTAATTGAAGACAAAATGTGAATAGAGTTGTGCGTATTGGCCTAGCAGTAGTGAGTAAATAAATTTAATATGGGCACATGGGAATGTAGATGTACTCCAAAAATATGTTTTTTTACTAGTTATAATTATTTTCCATTATTAAATAATTAGGATTAACATTAAATAATTATGTGCGTGTGATGACCTAGCAGCAGGGGTTGATACCCACAACCACAGATCTTGGGTTGGAATCCCTTGTGGCACGACCTTTAAAATTTCAATTAATTATATTAAAAAGAAGGGGAGGGGGAAAGCCAAAAGACGTGAGAGAGTATCTGGCAAAGGCCACATGATCTCATACGTGTTCTCTATTTGCTTCTCCACATAATATACGACTTCCGTCCCATCGAATTTGACGTGTTGCTTGAATATATGTTAGGTATAAATAATGAAACACGTCAAATTCGACAAAACGGAAGGAGTATATTATATGTTAAGCTATTACGATAAAAGCGTAACAAGTTCGAAACATTTTTTTCCTCGTTAATCGTATGCGGTTTGCAACTTATTTACTCATTTATTTTACTTCCGAAAGGGGTCAAAATAGGGTTTCTTGATCAAATCTTTGCTTAGAAAAATGCTCAATTGTCTACTGTGGTACACTTCATGTGCCAATGACTGATGTGATATTGACAATGTCATATATTAAAGAAATTACGACAAATATATACATTAAAAATTGAATTCCATTAAAAAATCTAAATACTACTTAAAAAAATCTCAAAGTAACACTGCCATAAATTGAACGTATCTACAATGTGCAAATTACGCGAGCATTAAACGTGTCATGAGGTCATAAAATTAGAACTCTAAAAAATTGAGTTCAGGTTTTTAGGAAAAGTATTGAATTTTGGTTAAACTCTAAAACCTAAACTCCAAAATTTCTTAAAGCCAATTTCAGTTTTGAACCTAGGTAATGCCTCAACTGATTTAATCCAACATATGTTCGGGTCACCTCGGGTACGTGTGTGTGTGTAGTGTGCTTGTGTTTGGTTGATAAAAAAAATTAAATTTCTAATTGAAAGAAAACACACGTCCAATAATTCACGAAATGATTTATAGGTAGTGTTAGGCATACAAATGTTCTCCTACCCACGGTGGGCACACTTAATGTGCCCATCAGCTGATGTGGCAGTGCTATGTCAATAATTTTTTCTTTAGGATTTAGTTATTTTTAGTAGGTTTAGTTTTTTTAAGTAAGATTTAATTTTACAAAGTATATTAATTAAAAAAATTAAATATAATATCACTACCTCAGACATGGGTACATTAAGTATGCCCATACTGAGTAAGGGAGCATTACTCATATTAGGTATATAGAGGAAAAAAACATGAAAATGATTATTATTTATTTAATTAAATAATATCGTGTTACTCTTTGCCCCCCTAATTTCCTCATAAAGACGAGACAAAATAGATGTTATATACTGTGTGACATAGCCCCGGCCCATTTTAATTCCGTTATAATTAAATGTCATAAAATCCAAAATGCAACATAGTTCTATGCATATGTATCGACACATTTCATAATTGTTGATCACATATTGTACATACTAATGTTTTCTAAACATTTTTTTTTTATTTAAGCAAACAATTATATTTTAACAAAACAATTTGTCGGCAAATGGATTATAATTCCGCAATTAATTTATTTTTTATTTTCCTCTTGCATTAAGAACGACACGCAATCGGAAATATATGTGGGCTGAGAAAACTCCGACATTAATTAATGGCATAAAGAGGAGGCTGCTCTTACATTAAGTAAGGATACAAAATTAATGAGGTGACTTTGTGAATTTACCACGTGAAGTAGGCCATAATTTTGATATTATATGATTTGATATCCCTCGTCTAACAAAATAAATTAATGGGTAAAATTATATATATTTAATTTAATAAAATAAAAGGACACGTTCCTCTTAGGTTGGCCCTCACTGTCACTTTTTTCATGACAATTGCTATTTTTTAAAAATTGTGTAAAATTGTTGTTAATTTTTTCATCAAAATTATCAGTTTTTTTTTCATAATAATTGTCACTTTTAATTAAGATTATTGTCGTTTTTCTTCAGTATCATTTTAAAATATTGTCACTTTTTATCATAACGATTATCACTCTTTTTTTTTCACCAAAATTGTCATTTAAGCCGACATCTACCAAATTTTGTGTGAAATAAAATATAGATGTGTTTATGTTTGTGTCCGTTAATTTGCGGTGAAGAAGCGGAGAGACTTATCTTTGGTGCTAAAAAGAGGGCCCATCACTAAAATTATGTTTAAAAAAAATATCTGCGAAGGAGACAAAAAATAGAAATGGAAACTCAAATCAATTAGATTTTGTATACTGTCTTAATATTTTTTTCCAAATATTTTTTTTCTAAAATTAATATTACTTCAATTAATCATTCTAGATTTAACTTCTTTTTTCCGAATATTTTTTTTCTAAAACTCAATTTATCATTAATTATTTTGCAAATTCAACCTCGTTAAATATTTCAAAACTCATGAGTAAATTGCTACGATACCAACGGTGGGCATACGTGATGTGCTCACAGATGACATAGCAATACTATAAATAAAGAAATTAATTTAAATATATACCCTAAATACTAAATCCTAAAATAAATTAAAAAAAAAAACCCTACTAAAATAAAATCAACTCTAAATAGAAAAAATTAACTACATGGCATTGACACATAATTTTTTTATTATTTTTTATTATATATATATATATATATATATGTGTGGCGAAAATGCCCTAGTAGTTCAATTTAATGCAATGTTGATGATGAAAATGACGGTGGGTGCAAATAGTTTTTGCCGTTTTGTTCTTCATGGGCTGAAAGATGGAAAACAAGTTTCGTGGGCACAAACACATTCGCTAAATAATAACAAAGTTCTGGGCTTTAAAATAGAATTTAGAGTTGTTAAATCTTAGGCTATAACATAACATGACTTTGGGCTTTGTAGCTATGTATCTACATATTCTTTATGAAATGGAGTAACAAATAAAAGCATAAGATTGTTTTGGGTTCAATATAATAGATTAATTCAAAATTAATTTGAACCGTTATAACTGAATCGTAAAATAACTAGCCACAAGAGCTAAATGATTCAAAATTAATTTGAACTTATTTTAGTTAGAACTTTTGGCTTTGGGTCTTTGGGTGGGTTGGGTTTAGGGTTTGGGAATAGTGGTGTGAGTTTCTGTTGAACCCAATAACCACTTCTTTTTTTCCTTTCTTTTCTTCTTCTTCTTCTTCTTTCTTCTTTCTTCTTCTTCTTCTTCTTCTTCTTCCTTTCTTTTTGCGTTTTTTCAATTTAATTTTTCTGCGTCATTTATTATTTCGAGCAATTGTATTAGTTTTCATAACTTTATTGTACCCTCCACTGAGGCCAGACAGCGTCCGGATATATTGAATTGTCACTTTTTTTGTAAAATTGTTAAAAAGTTTATGGGACACACTTGGGTCAGCCGGAGGCACCGTGCGGCCGGACTATAACAATGACACTTTTATTCATATAGATTGACACTTTTCTGTATAAAGATTGACACTTTTAAAAACTGTCATTTTATTCGTAAAATAATTATGTTAAAGATTGACACTTTTATTCATATAGATTGACACTTTTCTGTATAAAGATTGGCATTTTGGGCCCGGCCGCACGGTGCATCCGGCTGACACAAATTTTTGTCAAAGTTTATTGCTTTTTCATTACAATTGTCAATTTTCTTCAATTTTTCCATCATAATAATTGTCAATTTTCTCATTAATATTATCAATTTTCTAGACGAAACTACTTTTTCACGAAGAGTTTAGTTTCCCTTCTTTTAACAATAATTTATTTTAAAGATAGTCACTTTTGTCGGCCTCACCCAAATTTTGAATTCATAAGAACATAATCTATTCACAACAATAACGATATTGCACGAAACAAACAATAGACAACAAAAATATTAAACATATGAAATTAAGCAGTGATGTCATATTATACGTGCCCATATATATGAGGAATGTATTACTTACTTTGGACATACTTAATGTGTTAATTGTTGACATAACAATAATATATTTTATGAAATTATTATTAATATACCTTATAAAAATAAACCTACAAAAAAAAACTAAACCTACTAAAAAAATTAAATCTTTTAAATATAAAAATTATTAACATGACAATGTCACATCAGTCATGAACACAATGCATACTACGATAAATAGGGGAACATTCATGACATACATAAACCTTTTCCTTTAATAATGATACCTTTTGGTAATGGTAGTTATTATTCGTAAACAAGTTAAAAATCAAAAATGACGATATAATTTTGAATAACTTGCAACACTCTTTGTTCGGTAAGAACGAGACTTTTTTCGTTGTGATTTGTTAAAACTAGTACTTCAATCATTTTCATCACTTTTTTTTTTTAATCCCCGCTTGAAATAATAAACAAGATCAATGTTTCATTATGAAATAAAATAGGCAAAGCAAATGCATATGCCATTATTGTAGTTCGACAGTTGGACATAGAACAAAACATTTAAAAATAATTAATAATTCGTAAATGCTTTTTAGATCCATCAATGACATCAATTTACAGTCAAAAGTTGATAATTATTCAACAACATGAATGAGATGTATCAAGACGAGTTCTTGGAGAAAAAAAACAAGAGGTGGGTATATTTTGATGTTATTTAATATCATGTCATTAGCTTTCTAAACATATGAGCCTCTCATATTTAAACAACTAATTAATCAAGAATTGGAGAAAGTAGTGAGAAAGTGTGAAGAAGCAATAAGAAGCCAAAAATATGATCCAAATTTAGGTTGAATAAAATAATTTAATTAGTCAAAGAGAATCCCATCTTATCTAAGTCTATCCTATCATCCAACCGTGTGCATATGCCTTGACAACTTAGATTGGTCGGATGGTGGGAAATTTAGTGGGACATTTTTTCTATTATTTTATGTGAAATTCACTTGTCATTTCAAGAATTTGGTTTGTTAAAGAAAATGAATTCGACAAGTTGAATCATTCAATTTTTCCTTTTTCTCTGTTTGTAATTTACTACACCGTCCCGTTTCACTAGAGGTGAGCATTGATCAGTTAACCGACCATTTGAAAAGTAAAACAATTGATTATACAATTTTTTATCCGTTCGATTAACCGTTAAAAGTATAGAATAAAAATCAAAAACCGTAATATCGATTAACATTAATATCTCGGTAAACCAATTATTCAATAGATAACCGTTAATAAAAGAAAAGGCTTCAACTTTTTATAATTCTTAATTAAAAAATTCATACTCCGTATTAAGGAAACTATGCAATTTAAAAAAATAAAAAACACTTAAATAAATTATATAATCCTAATAGAAATTTTCGCATTCATTCAAATTAATAATCAAACCCTCTTCAATTGATTATTGACTTTTGGCTAATCACAAATTCTCAAAAGCGAGTGACCTTACTGGCTAAAGTTGTAGCAAAAATTAATTTAGAAGGTTAAAATTTCTTATTAAATTATACTTTTTGGTGGACGGAGAGAGTATAAGTTTAAAATGAATCCGTCCCTAAGCAAATTTATGTGGCTATTCAAAAAAAAAGTGGCTAAAATTG
Source organism: Mentha longifolia (assembly GCA_001642375.2). NCBI lineage: Eukaryota > Viridiplantae > Streptophyta > Magnoliopsida > Lamiales > Lamiaceae > Mentha > Mentha longifolia. The sequence continues at coordinate 12,567,886 of CM038110.1, forward strand.
TATATTTTCCCTTAAGAAAATATGACGGATGCTCTGATACCCACTGTGTGCACACTTAATATACTCATGAATGACGTAGAAATGCTATAAATAAAGAAATTAATATAAATATACACCGTAAAAACTAAATCCTATTAAAAAAAATCCAACTAAAAGAAACTTAACCGAAAAACTACCGACGTGACACTGTCAAGTCAGCGTGGGCACATTAAGTGTACAACAGATGGCAAAGCCTTTATGAAGAAAATATATACCAATTTTTTTATTTTTTTTATTTTGTCATTTCCGATTCAAGATTCTTTACCAAAAAAGCTATTTCATTCTCATTTTACATATAATTCAAATTTAATCATATACCATTGAGAATGCAGAATATATGTCCATATCTTATTAAAAAAAAAAAAAATCGTTCTTATTGGCGTAATATATCCTAAACATGTATATGCGGTGTAATTTTCTCACTATAATTTATCACTGTAAATAAAATGAACGAACACTCTTATCTTTCGACGAATGCAAATTAGTCAACACAATTTAAGAGTTATTAAATTATTCACTAATAAATAGTAGTAGTATATGCTAAACTCTGTAAAGTCTCTTCAACCGAAAACCCAAGCTCAATCTCATTGTCATTCAGAGACGGAGCTATATACCGGGTAAAAAAAAAAAGAATAATATATAGTTTTAATTTTTAATTTTTTAATTTTTTGTCCGCCCAATTATTGTATTTTAATCCTTTTATAATTGAGTTTTTCTCATTCCATGTGTTTTTTAATTTTTTTACCCGTCATATGAAAATCTCGTCTGACCATATAGGTATTCTTGGCTCCGTCCTTGTTGTCATTGCCGTCCAAAACATCGAATTTGCAAATTTTTAAGGATTTTTTTTAACTTTAATATTTAATAAAGGTTTTTTAATTAAGAGAAGAGTTATGATTCGATATATGTCATTCCGTAGTTATTGGAAGATACGTAGTGGATTTCGTGTAAAGTGGGTATAGTTCACAATTCATAAATTATTCTAATAAAAATTAAATTGTTAAAAAAGTATTTCCCACGAGTGGATGATATGTTAGTTGTTAGGTAGTCCCACACCAATGGGAAGAACTTAGCTGTGATTGAACATGCCCATCTCAAGATATTTCTGAGTACCAACAATTAGGTATTTTATGTTTTTTTTTTTTTTTTTTTTTTTTAATTTAAAATAAGTTTATAGATAAGACTAAGTATTTTCGTGCGTCAGAATAAATAATTGAAGTGTATTACATATTTATATCTAATTGGACATATATTTTTTTAGTGTAATAGTTGGAGTTGAGATCAAAAACCATACTAGGTTAGGTATGAATTATCAAATTTTATAGCTTGCGCTCATACTTTTACTCACAAACTTAAATTAAATAAAATTGAATATATATCCACTTATACGCTTTTCTTTTATAGAATGGAATGTTTTCCCATTTTACTTTATATATTTGCTTCCCTTTTTCAAGTTGAAGATGCGGAGACTTAAGATTTGTATCTTGGATGAGGTCCAATTTGTGCAGTGGAACGGAGTTATTATGTAAAACGTAATTATTCTGAAATGTCGCAAACTACTTATAATTCGTATTATACTAAATTAATAGCGCAAATTCTCTCTGTATCAATGGACGTGCACTAATTTCGGTCTAACCATGTAAATCTTGTCCACGAATTTCATGCTTTTGAAGAGCGACACAAATTTTAAAGTATTGGTTGGTTGTAGTGCGAGTCGAATATGTGTTAGTAGTTTTAAATTATTTAATATCGTTGATTGTAATTTAAGTGAAATAAGGGTCCCACTTATAGTAGAATTAGGTAGGGTCACAAGCAAAATATGTAAAATAAACGAGTATCTTGAAATTTATTATTAAGTGAGTATGTGAAAAGTATATGTCTAGAATTATTGAGTATGCAAAGATTTCGTAAACAAAAATTTTTTGGGACGGATAGAATATTACTTTTCTTGTTCATACTTATCGATTTACAATATCATACTTATCGATTTACAATAATCATGTATATAAATATACGAACATCAACGCACTATATACTATTAAGATAAATAGAGCGAGACGGAAAGAGTAATATGTACTATTATAAATAAAAATTAAGGGGAATACTATAAAGGATGCGTTATGCGGTACTACGCCGTACATATTATCAGAGAATATATATAAGGATTTTATTAGATGATTAAAAAAGTGCAAGCTTCTTTTATAAGCTTTTCCTATCTTAGGTTTTTATGTTTCCATGATGATAAGCATGATTTATTTTATAATCTTCCGACAAGTCGGCAATCATAAGTTAACTTATATCCGACATGTTATTATTATTATTATTATTATTATTATTATTATTATTATTATTATTATTATTATTATTATTTATTTTATTTTTTCAAAATTAATAGGTTTGAAAGCTCACGTATGTTCAAGATGAGACAATTGATTTCTAAAATATTTTCCAATTTTTAAGGGTAACATACACCTCTGACCTTATGTTTTCAGCAGAAGCTTCCAGAAAATTAGTATTTTCTGAATTATATGAAGTCAGTAAGCAAACAGCGAATCCATGAGTATTTGAACCCGAGTATTCAAGAAAAAGCCGAATATTTGATGGAAGGACGGGAAGCCCTTTTGAACAACCCGTTATAATAGGAAAGCCTTATATCTTAAAATTAATTCATCAAGTTGATGATAAGTGTTTATAGAACTTCGATCCGGCCAAAATTCCCCTATTAAAAACAATTGATGCTTTCCTAAAATAAAATACAAGAAGAAGAAATAGAAAAGCAAGTAAAGTATTGAAGCATTCCTCTTGATATCTCACTAAAAGAAATTCGACGTAATACTTAAGAGATCACATAAATAGTCAAAAATACCCTTCATTTTTTATGCAGAATGAGAACCATACCATTATTTAAATAATTAAATATGAAATTTCAAGCCGTGTTACGGATGATTCGAACTTGAGACCTTTGATATTCTCTACTGTTAGGTCAACACACGTAAACATATTATTTTTCTTTTTCTTGAAATTGCATGAAATTATTCATGAAATTTATTCTTTTTCTTGAATAATGTCAAAAATTATTATTAATGGAAGTGATTCTATACTCTTTGTATTTACCATATATATATATATATATATATATATATATATATATATATATAGAAGGGTTCACATGCAAATAAATCATAGTGTGAGAAGCGCGAATTATCCTTAAAGCTATACAAAATCATGCTTACAGCTATATAAAAGTATGCTTATGGTACATAATTGTGCTTATGGCTTATTTTATGCTTATAAGCACAAAATGTACCATAAGCATAATTTTGTATAGCTTTAAGCATGATTCTGTATATCTTTAAGCATAATTCGTACTTCTCACATTAGAATTTAAATCTATATGAACCAAACTCTCTCTCTATATATATGTAGCCTTATTTTGAATCTATCTTTAGTTTGAGAGGGAAGACGTATTTTGGAACAAAGGGAGGTGGTATATTCGTATATTATCCCGTCTTTATCCAAATTTCGAATTAAATATTGTAGTGCCTCATACGTAACAGATGACGTACTGTCCTTTGCTACAAATAAATATTTTCACTTCAGTATGACAAAAATACCGACATCTCTCTTAAGTTCCACGGTTGCATTATATATATATATATATATATATATACTCACTTCCAGTACAATATATCTAATTAGGTCGTCTCACACTACTTGTCCAGTTTTTAAAAAGAAAACAATTAACCTATTAAGTAGACTACTAATCATCTCATCATTCACTCATATTTCAGCACGTATCACAATATAATTTGAATTGTGAATTATCATAACTTTCTTGTTTGTTCTTTGATTTTTACGAATTTTATATCAAAGTAAAGGTCTTGATACGATCTTTCATTTAAGATCAAACATCAGTATATTTGTATGCATCTATGATGCTCTAGTTTTAAAATAATAAAATTTGCATTAAAATATTGAACACTACACTTTATCTCTAAACATATAGTACTTCTTAAAACCCGTGCCAAAAAGAAATTGAATAATATATGAGAACCTTTTCTTTTTTTTCCTTTTTTTTATCAAGAAACAAAATATTATTGAAAAAGAAAATATGTTTTTCCGGGTACGTGAAGTACCCGAAAATAATACAATCAGCTTACAGCCTTAATGAAAGTCACCAATAAGCCCCGGACCTAACCGTCAATCTCTAAAAGAAAGATTACACGTAACCACATTTTGTAAAAGGCACCAACTCTAAAGTCTACCATTGATCCCATCCACTATTTTGTCATTATTCTAGTTTGCGATCTCAAAAATAACTTTATTTCTCCACTTCCAAATTACCTAAACCACACAAATCCATACGTTGATAGCAAATTTCCCCCCATAGGCCTCATTAAGAATGCCCAAATTTTGATAAAAGTGCTCCTTAAAATGAAAGTGAAGAGCAACAAAACCTTGCACCAATTGTAGATAGCTAACCAGATTGATTTTGTCAGCTTACACTCCATGAACACATGTTGGGCAAATTCCTCATACTCTCCACATAAAGGACATACCGATTCTGGTCCAGCTTCAACCACCCTTCTATGACGTAGATTCTCCTTTTATGGTAATCTATTCTATAGCAGTCTCCAAGCCATCGTGGTAGCCTTTATCGGAGCGAAGTTGTTGGTTCCAGAAAGAGTTCATTGGTGTATGGGGGGGGAATACACTAATTTCCAACAGTTTTTGATTTTGTGCAAACCGACTTGTACTAACTGACCAAGGCAAACTGAGTCAGAGAGTTTGATCAGAGTGAGAGTTCAGTTTATCAAACTCAACAGTGAACTGCTGAGTTTGTTAAACTGAACTAGAGTGCAGAAGTTGGTGGCTAGTGTTGGAAAACTCTTTAGAAAATTCTTTTATCTTTTAAACTAACAATTCGACTAATGAATGCAGTATGCGGTGCTTGTTAGTTTGATAGTTTATAACAAGTAAGCAGTAGAGAGAGTTTAAGAGAGAGAGAGATCGAGACACGAGAGTTTATCGTGGTTCGGAAATAACCCTCCTACGTCCATGTCAGATCTTGCAAATCTAAAATCCCTTAATTGAATTTCCTTCTCTCTTCTTTATACTGGTTGAGTATCAGCCTTAACCTTTCGTCAGTTCCTCGACGAAGATTAAGCATGAGTTATGGGTCGTGACCCTTACAAACTTTGCTTACAAACTTACTACAAATAGAAATTGCTATCTTTATCTAACTCAAAGTCTATCCTAACTTTGTAGAAAGAAATTACAAGTAAGAGTCTCTATACAAAGAATGAACCAATGAAACAGTATAAACTTTCTAACAATCACTTGAGCAGCAGTAAACGCTCAAGTAATTTAGACCATAATATAGAACTCTCACTAAGCACTCAACACTTGGGAAATTATCTTGATTTCGAGCGTTGAGTTGAAGGCTTGGAATGCTTGAGAATTCTGCAGTGATTTGGCTTTGAATGCTACATTTCCCGTAAGAATTCCAGTCGTGGGAAGCAGTATTTATAGGCGAGAAATCAAATTCTAGCCGTTGGATGTGTCAGAACAGTACTCTGACACATTGTACTTTTTTCCCGTTGAGGTAGTCCAGCTCGCTTTAAGAGATGTATAAGCCAGATCGATCAACCTATTTAGGCAGGTTGAACCTACCTCTTCAAACTGGAGTCTTCAGCGAACTTCCTTCAAACTACGAGTCATGAACTCTTCAAGGCAAGAGCTGAACTCCTACAATCTGGTTAACTAAGATCTGCCAATACGAAATCATCAAACTAGACTATAATGGCAGTTTGATCTAGTAACCTTACTCTAGAAAAAAAAAAGGTTAAAAACTACATAAGTGTTGTTTCAATAAACATTATCAAAACTCATAAAATGAGTGGGGTTCCCAACAGAAGTTCTTCCAAATTGCCTCAAAGCCTCCTCATATTGATGGTCGTCTTGGTCGTTGTCATTGTTGCTTTTCAAGATCTCGTACACCTTCTTAGTATTGTAGTTTCCGGCCGAGCTTCCTTTCCATCTCCAACCGTCGCGAACCTCTGCTATGCTACTGGGGAAAACCTATCAAGCAAAGAAGACAAGGCATTAAAAGCATCAATTTCTCGACCAAAAAGCTCTCGCCTCCAAGCCCATCTCCAAACCCACACCCATTTAACACACTCCCCCAAATCCCTCACCGTACACTCTTTTTTCAAATTTAACTTAAACAATCTAGGGAATAGGTTTTTAAGAGAGTTTTCCCCAATCCACACTTCATCCCAAAATATTGTTACCCCCCCCCCCACACACACATAACTTTCTCAAGATTTTCCCGGAACCAATTCCCAGAATGTCCTGACCCAATTTTCACCACATCCTTCCACCAACTAGACCACCTATTAACCCTTCTAAAGGAAATAAACCCACTTTTCCCCTTCACTAAGTCTCCATGGGTCGACTTAATTACCCTCGCTTAAAGACGATTCTTGTTGAAAAAAATTGCCAAAGCCATTTCCCGACCCGAGCCTTATTAAAAAGTTTCAAGTCGTCTCACTCCCAACCCACCCTCTCTCTTAGGCTTATAATATCTCATGATAACCACGAGATATTTCCCCTATTAGCCCCAACCTCCCTCCCCCCCAAAATAAATAAATAAATAAAAATTTACGCCACAAACAAGGGTATGCAAAAAAAAATTACATATGGTAAATTGAAATGAACAAGAGCACTGGCGGATCTATTCAAGGGCTTGACTGGGCTTAAGCCCAGTGCAAGCCCAAAATTCTTATGTTTATATATACATGTTAGCATAATAAAAGATGTTTCAGTCCCGGCCCAAATATTTGACAAACTAGAAAGACCAATTAAAAACTAACAAAAAAAAGGCCCAAAAGCTATCAAATCAATTTATTTTGCTTTTAACTTTGATTTGTCAACAACATTTGTCTCCAGTCCGGCGACTCTTCACAATTTCTCACGAAATATATAATGTATTTACTCGTGAAGAGTCTGAATATATGATCTTTTGAGGGTTTTTTATTTGATTATTTTATTCTCTCACTTGATAAATTTAAAATTATCTATTTATTTAAAGTTACTTGAATATTCACTACTGGTAATGTTGAAAGAGATTTTGTTAGAGATATAGATATAGACTAGATTATTGATAAATTTTATGAAGTTTCGCAAGGCGTGACTTATGTAAACATAAAAAATATATAAAAATAAAAAATAAAAATTGTATGTATAAAGTTTACTGTTCAGCCCACCCCACTATTAGATCCTGGATCCGCCCATGAACAAGAGTACCACTTTTAGGAGGGTGCTTCTTCCTGCGAAAGAGATTTTTTTTTATCTTCCGAAGCTGACAATCCTCTCAGAACTTTCTCTACCAAAGGGTTCCAAGTAGAAATTCTCTTATGCTAGCTCCACTTGATTCCCAAATAGGTTAAAGGAAACTATCCACAGCACAATCCAAGATCTCCGCCATGACACCGATCATCTCACTATCCACATTTACTCCAATAATACAAGATTTATGAATATTCACTTTCAAACCCGACAACAGCTCAAAAAAATTTAGAATATACCTTATAGCTCAAGCGTTGTTTGGATTCGCGTTTTGCCCAAAAAAATAGTGTCATATGCGTATTGCAAATGAGACACCGTTACCCTATCCTCCCCTAGCTCAACCGTTTCATAAAGACCCAATTGAGTTGCCTTCTTCACCAACAAACTTAAGCCTTCAGCCACCAATAAAAAAAGAAAAGGGGATAAAGGGTCACCTTGTCTCAACCCACGCTCCGGTTTGAACTCACCGGAAGGACTCCCATTAACAAGAACATTGGCAGTTGCCGAAGAGATACACGCTCTGATCCACTTTCTTCATCTAGAGAAGAAATTGAATAGAGCAAGCATAGCGTCGAGAACCCTTTCCATTTGTGAGAATCGTGAAAACTCGCTTATTTCTATATGGTTCATGCTTTTTATATATGCTATTGTGTTTTTTTACAAATAATATTTTTTTTAGATATAAAATTATGCTATTTAAAAAAATATAAATATAATAGCATATATAAAAAAAAACATGAAAGCATCTCACGATTCTCACTAATAATTTTTTTTTCATAATTAAATCCCTCACCTTTTCAATATTGTGATAGATTTAGCTAGTATCTATGCATACCTGTAAAAAAAATAATTAAAAAAATAATAATTAAAAAAAAACTTTTGAATTTAAAGATAAGTAAATTTATATTATAGGTGTCTAGGGACTATCCATCACTTTTCGAATTCAATTGTCACTTTTCTCTATACTACTTTTTAAAATTATTGAAAAATTATGTTCTATGCGTATTTTTAAAAATTATTGAAACATTGTCATTTTTTTTTCAGAGTATTTGTTACTTGTCTTCACAATAATTGTCACTTTTATTCCTCACATCAATCGTTATTTTATTTTTTATTTTTTTATGGTGATTGTCACTTTTAAAACATGGTTACTTTTGTCAAAATGATTGTCATATTTGATACAATTACACGATGAGGCTGGTCTCACCCAATATTTGAGTTGAAATTACAATGATAAATGTGGAAAGTGAAGATATAGTGCTAAGTCTTCTACTTATTCATGTACTAAGAGAGATCGACAGACCCAAAATAATACATACTAAAAACAAACAAGAAGTGAAAAAGTGGCCAAATAAAGTCCCATACTTCAACAAATAATAGTTGTAAGTTAACACATGGTGGTCACATGAACTAAGCCTAGCAATCAACAAATCCAACACTTTTATCTCAACACGTCTCACTCTATATTGCTACTATTATAGTAGTAATTTGATTTATCTATCAAATTGTGTATGCATATAATTCAATTAAAAATATATTCTGCTTCCCTTTCAAATGAAAAATGAAAAATATATTTTGTCTGTATATAACGCATACAAAATTATACAATCATAAATAGTTCTGTTGCTGTTATCAAATTATACAAAATTACAACAAATATTACATTTTTCTATGTTATAACTAATTTATTTCTTTTTTTCCCATGGATGTATTAATAGCGCTTTTATAATTCAAATATGATACTAGTAGTTTTTACTATCTAGAAAATATCTTTTTCATAAAATATTAATATATTTTTTTAAATTTGTTGGAGATAGAATAGTTGGGTGGAACAGTATGACGCCAAACATGACACGTGGATTCTAGTTCTTACCTGGTCATGGAGTTCGGCGATTGACAATCGACAAAATATATTTATATGTGAGGTGGGTATTTTATGCTTTATTACCCTTATTTCATTTTATTTCCTGCATTATTTCTAAAAATTGGTCCCTACGCTTGCATTATTTTATTTATACTTTTTTCTTTTTAATCTTTTTACTTATAAAAGTATTACTATTAGAGAGACTCTTAGACTACCCATCAACCTCCAAAATGTAGTACTAAATTTACTCCAATAATATTAATTCTATTTGCATATAGCTTATTGAACAGTGATATTCTAAACTTAGGAGGCCTTACTTTTGAGAGATAAGAATGAATTGACTAATTTTATCCAACTTAATTATATATTTACTTCATAAAATTGGAAATCTATCTATATATTAAAAGCTGAGTTCAAAATTAAAAATCAATTGCAAATTGATTAGAGTGGCTGATTTTGTAATTAAAAGCTAATAAAAGGTTTATTTTGCGAAAGATGGAGACGTGGGCAATAAGTGAATAACCGCAATGTTAATTAGCGGCTACTTTATTTTGTTTTATTTATCTTTTTGAAAGGTTTTTTATTTATTTATTATTTATTATTTATTTATTATTATTTTAACACAAATAGTTTTATTGTTTTGAAGAAAAGTAGTTTTATTGTTTTTAAGAATTGAATACGACCACATGTTTTTTTTTCTATAATAAGTGAGAAAGTACGTATTTTTTATGAATAAAAATTATAAAAAAAAGTTAAATTCAAGTAAAAAAAATTAATAAAAATTTAAAGCATTAGCACTTAAAATTAGCTCACTTTCAAATCAAATTAGCTAAAACACAAAATCTTTTTTTTATCAGGCAAACATAACACACTCGACACAGGCACATACTCGAGGTAATTCGAACCCCCGACTTCTTAATTAGGGGGAAGCAATGCATAACTAGATAAGACAAATTAATAAATATAATAAATCTCCATAATAATAATGAGATAACAGGTTCATTTAGTGTAGGATTGCATTTTTAATATGCATAATTCCCATAGTATTTGATTGTTTAAAATAGTCACTGTTAAATTTAAATTATAAATCAAAGATATTTGTTCCTAAAAATTTTATTATTTAGAAATACTTCAATGTCTAATATGGACACACTTAATATGTTCAATGCCGATATAACAATGTCAGACAATTTTTTTAAGTAGCATTGTGAATTTTTTTTTATATAATATTTAGTTTTTAGGTTATATATTTATATGACATTATCATATCATCCGTGAGTATTTAAAGTTAGTGTGCCCACGATGAGCATCATATCATTCATAATTTATTACTGTGTTACTTTTGGTTTTTCCTATTGAATTATTTTGTTATCGCTTTATACAAATTAAAGTTTAATTCCTTATATTTTTTATATCAATTATTTTAGTTATTCGAGATTGTGACACAATTTTTATCTGTGCATAGCACGGGAGCGAATACTAGTAATTGTTATCCCAAAGACCGGGTTACGCTAACACTTTTTGTTTAGATTTTGGGACTAGTCATGAGATGAGATTATTCTATCATGTTTATATTTCAAAATATATCAATTTTTAAATTAATAATATCTATCAAAGTAAACGTGCCTTGATTTTTATGATTCAATACTCCATACTTTAACGGAGCAATCCTTCAATTATCCAAAGAAGTAAATTGTAGTACAAGAGTATGAACTCAAACGCTTGGCAATAACCTAAAGTTTTTGGCAATAAATTTAATTAATATTCATAATAGCTAGCAATTCCATTATACTAGTATTGCAGTCCGTGCTATGCACGAGATGTCACAGATATAAGTAAATTAATAGTATTAAAAAAGAAATTGAATAAATAAAATATAAAGATAATTTTAATAGATTTTAATGGTTTATTATATTTAAAAGAAATTTAAAAATATTAAAGAAGTAAAACATATCAACAACAATAAACAAATGATGTGGGTAAATTGTTATTCTTAGTAAAACTCGCTCGAAAATGACTTTAATTGACTACATCATTTACATAAAAGAAATAATTATATAAATATATTAAAAGATAATCACAAGCACATAAAAGTAAATCAACTAAATCAAACAAAACCTTGCTTACCGTTGACGATTTCACTAAATTAATGTAGTAGAAGATATCTATTAGAATCACCGTAAGATAACCATGACCCCAAGATTGAGTATTTGTACATTCCAATATGGAGCAACGATTCAACATAACTTTTCTATCTAATTTGTTTGGGGTTCAATTTTCACTATTGACGCGTGGAGTATTTTTTTCTATCTTTATGTATGGTACAAATTCACCTATGTGTGAAGTTGAATATGTGATATATAAATAACTAAATAAATAAACATATATATGATTATGTAATACATTTTTCATAAATAAAAAAAAATTGTGAAACATATGAAATATCAATAAAATTTATATCTAAATAATATTTAATCACAAATTGCTCACCAAATATTAGACCCTAATCTATGGATATAATATTAAAAAAAGTAAAAAAGTACGTTGCATTTGGGCAGCAACTTCCTCTATAAGTCACTACTTGGCTCTTTTTTTTTTTTTTTTTTTTTTTCAGGCAAACACAATATTTACACACTCACACACGCACCCAAGGTGACTCGAACCCCCGATCTCTTAGTTGGAGGGGAAGTGTCTTACCAACTGAGCTGCGCTTCGTTATCAAAATAAATAGATAGATGTAGATATAGATAATATATATATATATATATATATATATATATATATATATATATATATATATATATATATATATATATATATATATATTACACGCACATAGTTAATTAATTATGGACTCACCTGCGTCTCGTAACTTTTTTGATTTTGTACTTCATCCTATTCTCTCTCCTTTTTTCTTTTTCTTTTTTTTTTCCCCTCTAAATTTTTGTCCTGTGTTTTTCTCAAATGAGTGGGACGTCGAGAAAATAAAAGTATATCGAGGTAAAAAGAACAATAGATTTTAAAGTACAAAAAAAAATCAAGAAATTAAAAGTGTAAGGTCAAACCTTGCATTTTTTTCATAACTATAGAGAAACTTAATTAGAAAGAATTTGAAAATACTCTTTGACCTAAATTTTTTTTTACAATAAATTGTTGGCAAAGCAATTTGACCATATCATGATTCTTATATTTGGTTGGATCTGCATATTTTATACTCCTAAGTTTAAAATATTTTCTTACAGTTCCCCTTTCTTTTGTTGAAGGACATTTTATAATTGATTTCCATGCAACAATAAATAGTTGTATCTATAATATAGGTTATGTGCCAACATTATATATGTTTATTTCAAACATCTAATACTACATCCATTGAACCATTCCTGCGATTGAATACATCCGACATTTTGGATTAACCTTTTTTTTTTTTTTTTCCATTTCTCTCCTACTAAAGGTGCTTATAATTTAATATCCATAAGCAAGTTTAGATTATATGATACATAGCCCCTTCATGGCTTGTCTGTAAAACAATTATTTGAATGTCATTTAATGAAAATTTTAATTTTATTTAATACTCCCTCCATCCCCCAAATCCATGCTCCGATTTGACCTGCGCGGATTTTAAGAATAAATGTAAGTGACTCGTGTTGTTTATTGTCAGTTGAGAGATTGGATTCTTAAGTTTACAATGGGCACCTAAGAGCCTATCATTGGGTTTATAGGCACACAGAAGCCTAACTTTAGCTTTACGGCTAGCTAAGAAGCTAATCAACCTTCACGCACTCCTCACTCTCAAACTACACTAACTTTACTTATCAATCGAGGTTTGAGTTTGGGTTTGATGGTTTTACTAACGATGATAAATTATTTACAATGAAGCACAATGTAGAAGGATATAATTTCTCTATAAGATATAAAAGTTAAGCTTATGGAAATATAAACTGAAGGTTTAGATCTTTAATGAAGAATATTGAAGATATATGAGAGTTGCTAGTGTCATTGTGATATGTAATCTGGAGATCTTGAGAGATGGTGTTGAATATGGCTTTACAGATTCTCTCTCTCTCTCTCACACACACACAATTCTTTTTTGCAAAGTCCTTGTATATTTATAGTGGATACTCAATTAGTTATCCTTTGGAGTGATATCACTTTTTGAATTTTCACTTTGGAGCAAATCCAGCTACAATTTATGTATTTTTCGTACGTGGTTACTCAACATGCTCTCTGCAGTTGTTATATTTAACATATTGTTTCATTTTCTGCAGATATCATGTATTATAATGATGTTTAATTCAATGACAATCATAGATCATAAATGATCAATAATATAGACCAGTTTCTACAATCACTTCTAATTGAATTGGCATTCTCTTAAAATTGTTGAAAAAAATGACACATATATTCATGATAATTGTCACTTTTAGAATTGTTAAACATTGACATTTGTCTTCCGATAATTGTCAATTTTCTATATAATAATTGTAGATTTTCTTCAGGGTGACTGACATTTTTAAAAATCAAATTCCTTGATGATTGTCACTTTAAAAAATTATATTTTTTTTATGAAAATTTATTGGCCTCGCCCAAATTTCCTGTGCAAGTTTTGATTCATTTAGAAATAAAGTTCGATGTAAAAATTAGTTATTGATCTAAACCATTAATAAAATGAGGCAGTGACTTTTCTACCCATTATAGGATATTTTTTACAATATTTATCACTAGGCTAGTTTTTTAACAAAACTACCCAAATTTGAGGTGGTGAGACAAATATACCCTTATGACACATTTCTCTTTTCTTACCTACTTTTTTGTCTCTTTGTAGATTTTTTTTCCGTGTTTTTCCTTTCTTTTTTATTTTTCTAAATGTTAGAAAATACGAAATTTATATTTTTTACGAACAGTAAGGAGGTACGAATTTATTCAATTCGTACCATGTTTTGAATTGTTGAAATATTTTCTCCTACTGCTTTCAATGAGATATGAAATGTAAAATTCGTACCAAAATCGAATAAGAATTTTACATTTACATAATTATTATATAGTTATGTCATTAACTATAGGTACCATTTGTACCAAATATAGTACGAATTGCATAAGGGAGTATGAAGTTCTAGGTACGAATATGAGTCAATTCGTACCATTTACATATGATATATTACGAATTACGAATTACGAGAAAAACAATAGAAAAACGAATTACGAATTACTATTACCTATGATATATGAAAACTACAAATTCGTACCATCTATTTATCATGAAATGTGCAATTCGTACCATTTACCTATGACTAAACTTGTGCAATTAGTACCATCTACCTATGACTAAACTTGTCTCTTTGCAGATTTTTTTTTTCTTTTTTTCTTTTTTTCTTTTTTTTTTGTTTTTTTTCTTTCTTTTTTGTTTTTCTAAATGTTAGAAAATACGAAATTTATATTTTTTACGAACAGTAAGGAGGTACGAATATGAGACATTTCGTACCAACAACAACTGCATATTACTAAATTCGAACCAAACTTAGATCCAAACCCTAAAATCGTACCAACTATAATCAATAGAAAGCATATTTGTACCACACAATAGAATTACTAAAAACAATTGAAAAACAAGTTACGAACACCTATGATATATTACAAAATACGAATTTGTACCATCTATTTGTCAAAAGACAACAGAAAAACAAGAAAAACAAAAAAAAACTGAAAGTTCAACCCTAAATTCGTACCAAACTTAGACCCAAACCCTAAAATCGTACCAACTCAAAGTGTATTGGTACGATTTCTTATTTTCTAAATATAAACAGAAAGCATATTTCGTACCAACGATCAGTCTGAAGAAGCCCGAACGAAAGCATTTCGTACCATCGGCGCCAGCGTCGTCGGAAGCATGATGTTGGACGTTGGCGTGTGGAGCTTCGGCATGTTGTCGTTGCCGGCGAGAGGCCCTGGAAGTATTTGAAGGCGGCGCCGGCGTCGGAGGAGCCGCTGGAGTCCTTGGAGTCGGCGGAGAGGCTGGGGGAGGACACAATCTTCTCGGTTTTCTAATAGCCGTCGTTGATGGGAACATTGCGGAGGGCCCCGCCCTTGGCGACGTGGAGGTGGCGTCGGTGGTGAGGCTCCCGGCGAGAGGTTGTGGCAAGAGAGCATGGAGAGAGAGAGAGAGAGAGAGAGAGAGAGAGAGTGTGTTCTTTTTTTCAAATTTTGAAATGGGGAAGTTGGTGGGAGGGGGAGAGAGAATACATATAAAACAAAAGTGAGGAGTATTTTAGGGCATACATGTGAAAATTGGGTAGATTTGTTAAAAACTATCCTAGTAATATATATTGTAAAAACTATCTAAGAGTGGGTAGAAAGGGGCATTTTCTCTAATAAAATTTTACATAAATCTATTATTACCATCATTTAATAATCACCATTGCAATACATAATAATGAACATGTCCATACCCAAACATTATCAATTTGTATATATTTAAATTAGAGAAATAATATCTATATATATACACGAGCCCACTTCTCATGAAAAAGCTTTGGACACAAATCAACCAACATAATAAACATCTAAATTCTAATAATCTCAATATCTCTCATTGTTCAACTGTTCCGGTTGTTAACATCAAAACCATACTTTCATTGCTGAAGAGATTAAAAAACAATTTCTTTGAATAACTTAATTCTATAGCGTGATTCACTCTTGATCACATATTTAATTACAACAAAATGTAAAATATACTAATAAAATAGTTACATGCACATTATGACTTGATCAAGTCAGCTAAAAGTCGTAACATAACGTTGTGTTCATGGCTAAAGCCTACATGTCTACGTGCATATATTTTAAGCCATAACATTTATTAATTTAAATGGATTAGTTTATGTCTTAATGTATAAATATACCCAAAATAAATAGTTATATAAGTTATATACCCACAACTTTAAAATTATAAGTTTTATACCCAAAAAGGTATGAAAAGACAAGAATAACCTTACTATTTAGGCTCACTTATCTTTAAGGTAAATAAAGATAAAAGTAAAAAAAAAAAACCTAACCCTACCCCACTACCCCACTTTCACGATCCAGCCTTCCTCCTCCCCACCGTGTAACCTTTTTTTTGAAAACAACCGTGCAACACAAATTTGCCGCCGTCGATTTAGAAATGGACTCCGGCCACTCAAATTCCGGCGACGAAGCAGTAGGCCCTTCCAATCGCGGCGAAGGGCGTCAAGTGCCCAGTGTGGAAGAACGGGCCAATCTACCTATGCCGCCGCCGCCGGTGAGTTTGAATTTTTTTTTTGTTTTTTTTTTAGTGAGATATTATTTGGCTTTGTTAATTAAGTATTTAGAAACCTAATTAACGTGATAAATGTGTCCGATATGTCGTATTTTAATGAAATCGATTTTAGTTTTTCTGCAGTTTATAATTACACGGTTAAATATATATTTCAACCGTGTACACGGTTGAAATATATATTTAACCGTGTAAGTTGTTGACTTTGTCTGTTTTGACCAGTTACACGGTAATTTATATGTTTTAACTGTTTATACGGTTAAAACATATAAATTACCGTGTAAGTGGACAAACAGTCAAAGTCAACAACTTCAATTACACGGTTGACTTAAATTTTAACCGTGTACACAGTATAAAAATAAAATCAACCGTATAAAGACAGAAATGTGGTTTTTTTATGTTTTTTTATCTTTTTGACTCTCTTTTTTTTGTCTGAGTGTGACGAATGATTGTGACGTACCTTTTGCAGCCTAGATACGCATGGTACCGACCTCGTATGCAAGGTTTTCCGGCTCGAGTGAACCTATACACTCGAGATATTGTAATTAAGCAAATACCTATTGTCTTAAAGCGTATAGGTGGGGAAGAACTTTTGCAACAATTCACGGACGGGCCTTTCGGATACTTGCTAGAAATCAAGAGGAACGGTACCGCCAACGTTGCCTTGCACGAGTTATGGCCCGAGAGCTCATGGATAGCTCATTCTCGGAGTTCGAGAGTGGTTCACGTGGGCGGGCAAGATGTAACACCCCACTTATAATTTTTTATTATTATTATTAATATTATTAATTGGGGTTTTTATTTATTTTTTTTCCTTCTTACGTGATCTATGGCTGAGAGAAATAGGATTTGGGATTAGATTAAAAAAAACAAGAACTCCGATTCTTTAGGAACGATCATTCTCACGACTACCACTTCTACTGAAATTCAAACTCTTCTCTCAAACCCTACTTCCATCAATTATATACGCTTTTCCTTTACAAATCTCATTCACCTTCTGAAATACGCTCTCAAAAAATTTTCTCTCCAACCAAGCTTACAAGTTCGATCGAGGCTCGCAAGTTCGAACGATATACTTCACTCAAGCTTTTGGTTCACGAATCTCTTACGATCTCAAAATCTTTTCCTTGAAACGTTTCTTTTGCCAAAGGTTTTAACTCAACAATTTGTATTCTGCAGAAAGTAGTAGCCCTTTTCCAATACCATCTCTGCAAGGAGGCACGTCGAGTCGAGTTTCGAACGGTAGAAAATTTTCGTTCTAGATATATTTCTATATATATGAGTATTTACAGATTTCACATCTGTGTGTGTGTTCGTTCCTATGCATATAGAATAAATTAGTTTTCTTATGTTGATATAGTCAGCCTTTAAGATTGCCAATGCATAAATAGAACGAAGGAATTGGGTTGGAGGAAGTTTTTCTATGCACAGAAATCAGGTGTCTTCCAGGTGTTCGTAGAAATTCTTGTATGAAAGATTATAGCAGTAGGAATTTTGTTGCAGAAATACACGCCTTCTATGTGTTTGTATAATTGTCTGAATGAAAGACCTAAGTATAAGAGGAATTTATTTCATAATTAGGCGCCTTCTACCTGTTCGTATAAATGCCCGAATGAAAAGAAGAAAAAAAAAACGTTCATGGGGAGAGAGGGAGAGGGGTTCGGTTGTTTGTGATGGATGGGTGACTGTAAGCGTGCTCGAAATATTAAGGATTTGATATTGGTCGAGTTTAGGCCTCCTAAGATAGTTTTATTTATTTGTATTTAGAGAATTTTTAGTTATTTACTTATTGTGGTACATTATGCTTGAATAGGTGCGAACGACTAGGATCCTTGTCTACGACCATTTCTTCCTCGTGATACTTGTGCTCTACATCAAGGTGGGTAAAACTCTTTCCAAGTAAATGGTTTTTGAATGCATATGCAAAGTGGAATTGAGAAAGAAAATGATTTTATTTTATAAATGATTTTTTTATGTCCAACATATTTTATCGATTTGGATTGTGATACATGTGATGAGAATAAATGAATGTTTGCATATAGCTATATGCTTAGTCCTGTGCACAGTGGACTGTTTAGACGACCTTGACGTGAAGAGTCTCGTGTGTCTAAACCACCAAGAATGATGAATGATGAATGAATGATCGTGTTTCACTTTCCTGCGATAATTATATGTTTGGACAAAATGAAAAAGGATCCACTTCCCTAACCACTGAGTGCAATTTTTGTGTACTCACCCCACGTTTTCAAAATGTTTTCAGGTCAGTAAACGGAGTTGGAGCAACGTGGAAGAAGCGGGGGTATTAGGATTTGTTTTTGAGTTTTCAATGGTGATCTTTGGTCGTTTATTTATGTTTCGAGACTTCGTTTTAGTTGTTGGCGTCAAGCTATTTAAGTTTTTTTTTCGCATAAAATGAATTTGGACGTGATCATGCTTTTGTTTATGAAATTAGGAGTTGACTTGGAGATTATTCTTTAGTTTTGCTTAATGAAAGTTGTTGCTGGACATATATATCTTTTCAAATTCGAAAAAAAAAAAAAAAAACTAAATGAGAAACGAAAAGGGAGCCTTCCGCTTTATATTTGTCTAAGAAATGGTAGCATTTTAAATTATACATTTAGGGTGTTACACAAGATCTTCGGTTCGGGCACAAGAGTTTTGTCTCGTCACCGGCTTAATGTTTGGGCCTTTCCTTTCCGATTTCGACCCCCACCGAGGTCCACACGTCATTCCTCAGAATAGCCTCTTCTATACTTGGTATAATGGCGAGAAGGTGAAGGATAAAAGGCTAATAAATGATTTCACGAATACCGATATATGCATGGGGACCCCGGATCAGTACTTGAGCACCGCGAATCTGCTCATGTACTACTACGTTTTGCTATGCCGTGATACTCAAACTATCGAAAATTGGGCATGGGCATTAGTAGAGGATCGAGGTGGCTGGTATAGATTCCCATGGGGATCGTGGTCATTCCAAGTGTTGTGTCACCAGCTAGGAGTCATGAAGAAAGACCCATCGGAGATTACTGGGGCTGGGGCGACGTCGGGCTACCATTTATACGGACCGGTGTGGGCGTTGAACTTGTGGGCCTACGAGGCAATTCCGGCATTAGGACGAGAGTGTGGCTATCGCTTGAATGATTTATTGACGCCCTGACTTAGGAGGTGGCACACTCGACAGTCCCATTTGGACTTTACTACATTTTACGACAGTCATGAGGTAATTACTCTTCATTAATTATAAATAATTAATCAAGTATATTTAATTAATTAATTATTATTGTTGATAATTAATTAAGTATTATTGATTAATATTACTTGAATACATTTGTATGCTCTAATTTATTATTATGTCTTAATTAGTTATTCTTAATTATTATTCTTATAATTAATTATGATATATTTTGTTAATCGCATTATTAATTAATTAATATTCGGATTATGATATTTTATGTTTTTTATTAATTTTTATTATTATTAATAAAGCATGTTTATAATTTTAATCTTAATTACTTATGGTGTAATATTTTTTTGTAGCTCGTAACCTTTCGAACGCTCGAACCCGAGCCGGATATGGAGGATGTTGAGCCGTATACACAGTCATTACAGTGGCCGGATCCGTTGGTTCTGAGGTTTAACCCGAATCAACGCCACGCACACAAGAAAGTGCCGCCACAGCAGAGACAGTCGAGGGCAGCAAGGGAGATGGCGAAGGTTGTGCAGAAATTAAAATGTCGCGATGCGAAGAAGGACGTAGTGCAACCACGTCGTCCCAAACAGCCTCGAGTAGCCCGGGCCTCTTCAGAGACTAGAGGCCATATCCCGGAGCGATTCCAGTTCGAAATGCCAGAATCCTCTCGGTCGAAGCGTCCTAGGGAAGAGCCGTCCCGTCCTCAGTCTTCTGAGCATCTTGTATGTTGTGTGCACGGAGATCCGTGCCGTCGTGGATGCGAGAATGATGATTGGATCGACAAGATTCTTGATAGAGCTGTCCACCGGCTAGCAGAAGATACATCTGAGAAGGGAGTTCTTGCCTGGATGGCTAAGTCTCTCGTCGGGCACCTCAAGGGCATCGTAGGATCGAATGGCAGCAGACGGTCTAGGCACCGATCACCTACTCCTGTTAGCCAGCGCCAGCGATCTCCTACTCCCGATCATGCGCCTGGATTTGAGCCTCGTACTGTGAGATCGAGGACGCCCCCACACGCATATGAGCAGTTCGAGGAAGAAAGAAGGGCATCCTCGTCTGACAGTTCATTTATTAGGGATCTAGATTCGATCCCTTATGAGCCTCAGCACATCCAGATGGAGGACGATGCTGATAGTGTGGACTCAGATGTCCCTGAGACGAGAGCGGAGGCTAGTAGGGCAGGGGACGGGTTCTGAAGCCGTCTCTCGCATTGCAGAGCGCTTACACAGTCCATGAGACCCCGCATTCAACCCGGACTACTAGGGAAGCGTACGAGCAGTTTAGAAATGCGGGCCCGACTGCTGTGGTTCTCACTAGGCAACAGCCTCCTTACCATCTTCCTCAGGCACTGTTCGAGTCTATCGAGGATATGAGCGTTTCATTCACTGCTGAGGTTAATTTTTTTATATCTCATTATATATGTTTTTATTATTATTATTATTATTATTATTATTATTATTATTATTATTATTGTTATTATTATTATTATTATTTTCTAACATGTGTTGTGGTACTTGTTTTATATTAGGTGATGGAGCTATACTTGTTATATTGGAGGACTCGACTTCGCTTGAGGTTGTCATGCGATACTCACGTCGGGTTCGCGGGAACTATTATTGCCGGCATTGACTTTTATGTGAGTATTTTCTTGTCGGGTTCTCAAATATTTTATTATTTATTTTAGTATGTTTTTTAATTTTTTTATTATTTTGTTTATAAGCCGGAGATGCTAAGGATACTTAAGGGTTTCCACGAAGACGACCCCACATTGGGATTGGCGAAAACCTGTATATACTCGAAGTGGAAACCCGAGAAGAAATTAATCGACCTATTCGGAGGGACCAACACTTACACGCCGTGGATTTGTGGAGACGATGTAAGTTATGCTATAGTCCACTTACTATTTTCAAAATTATATTCCACTTTAAATTATATCCGGGTTTATTGATACATAATATTTATTAAAAAAAATTCTTCTAGTTTATCTTTGTGTGCCACTTGACCACTGATCACTGGATCGTACTCCGGGCATGCATTGAGGAGTGGCGTTTAGAAGTGTACGATTCACTCTTGCACAAGTTGAAAACATTGCAAGAGATCGACCATCGTACAGCTCAGATTCTTCCCATATCCCGCCTCATTCCTAGACTGTTGCACGTGGCTAACTATTGGCAGCAGCATCCACATTTCACGAAGCGTAAGGATGAGATGCAGATCAAATTCCTCGCAGCTCACAAGCAATTTCGTCAAGACGATGAAATTTCTTGTGGTCCACTTGCATGTTTGGCCGTGGAAAGGATACTTGCTGCCAAGAAGCCTAAGACAGCCAAACCCTCTCCACAATACATTGCTAAGCTCCGTAAGACTATTGCTAGGAGGATTTTTTTGCTTTCTCGACGAGATGTCGATTGATTTTTTAATGATTTTTTAATGATTTTTTTACTTGCTATGAATGTTTTATGATTTTTTATGATTGTTTATGATGTTGGTCGATTGGTTATGATCGTGTAAATGGAAATTGTTTATGAGTTGTTTTCGAAATTAGAATGAAACTTGTAAAGTTATTGGAAAAAGCCGCGTCTGTCATTACACGGTTGAAATTTCATCGAAACCGTGTAACTATGAGCCCTAAACCGTGTAACTATGAGCTCTAAACCGTGTAAGTATGAATTATTGGAAAAATTCATATTTTAATCAAAAAAACGCGTGTTTTAGACAAATTAAGCTTCATACATCAGTTATTTAACAACATATCGAAGTGAAAACCATTACATAAATCCGTGGCGTACTCTATTGAATGACATTTATAGTGTTTCTATAGACCAACGTATGTTACCAATAGCTCAGTTCTCTAAATTCTACAATTAGAAACAATTTAGGCAATTTATGTAAAACTAATTGTTTTGTAGCACTTACTTAATGGTTGTGCAGTGTAATTGAAACCCGAATGATCAAAATATGTGATAAATTTTGAGTTTTTTGAAGTTGGTTGACTTTATTTGACCACTTACACGGTAAATAACAAATAAATACCGTGTACACGGTCGAAAAAAATTATTAACCGTGTAAATACAGAAATTGTTGACTTTCTTCAATTTTGACCATTTACACGGTAAATAACAAATAAATACCGTGTACACGGTCGAAAAAAATTATTAACCGTGTAAATACAGAAATTGTTGACTTTCTTCAATTTTGACCATTTACACGGTAAATAACAAATAAATACCGTGTGCACGGTCGAAAAAAATTATTAACCGTGTAAATACAGAAATTGATGACTTTCTTCAATTTTGACCATTTACACGGTAAATAACAAATAAATACCGTGTACACGGTCGAAAAAAATAATTAATCGTGTAAATACAGAAATTGTTGACTTTCTTCATTTTGACCATTTACACGGTAAATAACAAATAAATACCGTGTACACGGTCGAAATACCATTTATAACCGTGTAAGTGCAAAGAATCTGAAATAGATCGCCAATAAACCCTAAAAACAAAAACAAAAAACACCAAATCTAATCAATGGTCTCGACGGACATCTGGGCCTAGTATGCCCCTCACAGTGACAAATGCTACACGTTTTTTTCTTTCGACGCCGTACACCACCTTCGTGTTGATCCACATCACCGATTTGGCTTGAGGACGTGCATGATCGTCTCTTGTGCCTGTATTGACCACATCGAGAGCATTGTTGCTGATTGGCCGGAATATCTTCCACTGTGGATCTCGCCCGGCTCATACGCGGTCTCCCTGCTTGCTTTTCGATAAGAGGCGGCCGAACGACAAGGGAAGCAACCTCCTCCGGAACGCTCTAAGCCTCCGGATGGGGTACCGGCTCAATATTGGGTGAATAGACTGCCACGAGCGTCGACTGTTTGAAGTAACGGCTGACGTAGTCAGTAGTACGGCCGCCGGCAAACCTGGAAATAGAATAAATATAATTAAAAGACATAGGACCAAAGGCATCAATACAAACTGTATAAAAAACCAAGTAACTGCAGCATGCCTGAGAGCGGCACAAGCGTGTCGACAGGGCATCCCATCCAAATCAAACTCCTTGCATTCGCACGTGGAGTTCTGAAGATCGACAATGTAAGTCCCATTGTCACCCTCTACCCTATACACGTTTGGTACCGGCGTCCCACGAGTGGTGTAGTGTCGGGCCCATTCTGCGGCTGCTGACATCTTCACAAAGGCATTTTCGGTCACCTCGTGATCTCTTGAGACGGCCCTCACCCGATGTTCCTCGAACCACTTCTCCACTATTATACGATAAGCCTCGATCATAGCGCATATCGGCAATCGCCTTGCCCATAGGAGTCTAGCATTCATTGTCTCCGCGGGATTTGAAGTCATGAAACTCGTGCGCAGAACGGGGCACTTCGAACGCGCCCACCGATGCACTCCGATGTCACACAAGCCTCTGGTGTATTCCGCTACCCCTCAAGGACTCAAAATATTCGTCGAAAGTAGAATCACGATAGGCATAGGCCGCCGCTTCAAATCTTCCAAGTGCGTGCCTACCGTACGTTACCATATTTTTCATCAAATGGTAGAAGCAAAGGCCGTGAGAAGCATGTGGGAAGACATTCCGAATGGCATTTTCGATGCTGATATGGCCATCGGACACTATTAACAGGTCCGTTGGTGCTCCAAAACAGTGACGCACCCTAGTGAGAAACCAAGTCCAAGACTCATCATCCTCGATCGGCCCAATTCCAATGGCAAGTGGAAACACTTGCTCGTTCTCATCCTTGGTGCAAGCTACAAATAAGGTCCCTTTATTCTTCCCCTTCAAGTGTGCCCCATCCACTACAATCACGGAACGGAGCAAATCACTCTGCCATGCTTCAATGGACTGTCCTAAAGCAAGGAACATATAACACAATCGATCGGAGGTACGGGATGTCGAGATATCGTACGCGGTACCTGGATTCTTCTCCCTCAATAAGTATAGATAAGACGGGAGCCTCTCATAAGACTCCTCAAAACCTCCATACGTCATCTCTATAGCGATGTTCCTCGCTCGTAGGGCAAAACTGTAATCAATCTCAATACCGTACTCAGCTCGCATCTCATTAGCCATCTCCTTCGGCTTCAGCACGACACCATCAGTGATCAATCTCCATGCAAAGTATGCTCCTAAAACATTTGCGGGGTATTGGCGATGTGTATTCCCGTCTAAATCGACAGAGCATGTATGGCGTTCGGTATATTTTCCAATGCACCATATATCCCCTTTATGCTTTGCACGCAACAAGTACTCGCACCCTTTCTTCTTGCATATGTACCCCACACGGTAAGTGTCTGATTTTTCAACTTTATACTCATGTCGGTTCTCCATTTGATGAAGTCCGACTGCTATCGCCAAATCATCTTTTTTCTTGAACAGGCCACCAACACGCAATGCACCAACTAAGGGCGCAGAATAATCTCCATCGATAAACCCCAATGGCAGTGCAATGTCTAGATGAACATGAGGAATTAGCCAAGCTCGGATAACATCCGGATTTGCTCTAGCATTGTCGCCACGGCGGGTAGGTTGAGACTCGGAATTAATGTTGCGATGCCCAATAATCCTATCAATCTGTCTCGGATCTCGGATCCATGCACCGAACTCCAGGGTCAATGACTCAA
The DNA here is from genome assembly GCA_001642375.2 of Mentha longifolia. Classification (NCBI taxonomy): domain Eukaryota; kingdom Viridiplantae; phylum Streptophyta; class Magnoliopsida; order Lamiales; family Lamiaceae; genus Mentha; species Mentha longifolia. The sequence goes on from CM038110.1 coordinate 12,593,262, forward strand.
ATAAATTGGACAAATCCACTGCATCCCTTTCTTCGTCAGCCCTTTCTTGCATTTCTTCCGCGGCCGTTTCATCCTCGACTCTCTCTTCGTCTTCCTCGACCCTCTCTTCGTCTTCCTCGACCCTTTTTCTTCCGAATGTAGTCCCTCCCAACTCGGCTCTTCAGTATTCACACTCGTAAAAACCCTAGAACCTTGCGTTCTAGGAGTGCTCCGGGCAATATTCTTATCCTTGCTAATTACATAAACAGTTGCCTTTTTTTGCTGCTCCACAATCAATCTCAACAAATCAACGTCACTCCTTAAAGCTACCTTAACCGTTCCATGATCGCCTGTATCAGTCAAATAGTAGAGCATATATTCGGCTTCAGCATCGCTTGTTTGATCACGGATCTCTTGTAATAGATTGTCACGGGTAATTTCTGTCATGGCCAAATGTACTAGAACACCCTCGCCCCCTACATAAGTGCTTCTCTGTCAATGCCCACCGTGACGAATAAATATTTTTACTTGAGACATCACTGCAAAGTGAACCAAAAAATTAAGTCAAATTACAAGCAAAAACACTAAAATTGTAAGTCTGCAGCTACACGATTTAATCTATTTACACGGTGTAACCTAACATTACACGGTAAAAATTAACATAAAACCGTGTAATAACTTACTCTACACGGTAAAAATGAAATAATTAACGTGTAAAAGCAGATTAACCGTGTAAAATATTTAAACCGTGTTTATTTAAATGATTTGCACGGTTATTATGGTTTAAACCGTGTAAGCATTATTAGAATCAATTCATATCTTCAAAACCGAATTATTCATTGTTTAATCTTGATTATCAACTAATATATTTTTCAAAGGATAACATAATATATGTTAAACAAGGCCAGAAAATATCATATAGTAGAAAAATAATTTCAACCGTGTAATATATATTTATACCGTGTAAACAAGAACATGAATAATTTATGCACTTTTTAATAGATAGTACCACGACAAATATGCAAAATTGAAATGTACCTTTTTAGTTTCAGCTAAATAGCGTCCAAATTGCACCAAATTCACACCCAAAATTGCATAAAACTAGAGGAACTTCGATTATTTCTCTCTCTACAATTTTAATGTTTATAAATTTGCGTTACACATTTGTTGTTGTTTCATTTTGTTGTATTTTCTGATTCGTCAATAAATGTAGAACACTGTAACTGAATTTCTTCTGATTTGGTTGTTGTTAATAAATGAATTTCTCGATTTTTTATTTAATTTTTTTTGGAAAAAAAATTTATGTTTACACGGTCTCATGAAATGAATTGGAAGAAATAGATTGAAAAAATTCAGAAAAACAGCCGACCGAGTAAAGAGAAAGAAACAATATATTTTTTAACTTTACTTACAAGTGGACCCAAAAGTAAAGGTTATTTTTGTCTTTTCATAGCTTTTTGGGTATAAAACTTATAGTTTTAAACTTGTGGGTATAAAACTTATACTTCTATTTGTTTTGGGTATTTTTAAAGTTCACCCTTAGTTTATTGAGTTAATTAGTAAACAGAAAAAAAAAAGAAAAAAAAAAAAAGAAGATAAGTTTTGCGTTAGAAAGTCCCGTGTCGCAATACTATAAACGATTTGATAAATGATTATTAAATAAAAATACAAATCATGCAATAAATTGTCAATAGTTTATACGTGCTTTGATTAAGCATATTATATTTAATCTCATGCTATCATGCTTAATCTCAACAAAATTTTGTACTTTTCATAATTACTTGTTACGTGGAAGGACAAATTGAGAATGTTTATATATTACTCTATCACATGAGACCAGCAATGAAACACGGGAAAATGACCATAATTTTCAAATTAACAAGGATTTTATATGAATTGTTTGGTAATTAGTCTATTAATTAATTAAAAGTAGTTCATATGACGCATGTCAAGCTCTTTGTTAAAAATTACTTAATACAAAGATCATTATCCTACCTCATCAAGGCAATTAAATGAATTTCACATCCAATCACCCAAGCTAGAACCAAAAAAAAAAAAAATTATGATACAGATTGAAAAAATCCAAAGCCAAAATCTAACTGATTCACTCAACGAAGTTATCACGTCTGTTCTGTCAGTTCTTGAAGATAATTTCATTTATGTGTGGATCCAAATATTCCACAACCCATATCCATATTTCATACATTAGAAATGTATTATCTTTGGTTGACATGTTAGGAAATTTATTTCCTATTTATCTATTTTTGTGGACAATATATTATTATTGCAATTATATTGACTATTTATTATTGATTGACTTAATTAAATAATCTAATTAAGTAAAAAAGTCCATGAGCTATGTCATTGATATAGGTCTATAGGTAGATACATAATACTAGTACAATTAGGTGTTTATGAGTAACCTAATTAACTAGTATAAAAATAAGTCATGGTTATGGTCCCCAATACACTAAATCGAACAAAGTTTCTCTTCTCCCCATTTGGAAGAAAACATGAAGCTCATACAGTGATTTAGTTGAGGAAGACCATAATCAATCGATCTAGGCATTCCTATGATCTGATAATCGAGTACGATGTTTAAAGAATTGAATTTATGCTTTATGTGTTTAATAAATTCTAAAAAATGGTATCAAAGCAGTCATCGACTGCATAATTGTTGGGATCTGTGGAATTATATGAGATTATATGCCTACGTGCCTATGTATGATTTCGATTATGTTGATTTAGATCTTCAAATCAAATTTTCGCATAATTCCGTGGTCGGTTTATTTAATAGTATGATTATCCCTATTATATGCTTTGATTGATATTGTACGATTCAATTTGCGGTGTTCAATAACTTTGAGACTAACGGATAAGTTCACGCAAGAATGTTTTTCATCATTGATTTTGCTATGAATTATGTCCGACATGTAGAACAATATTTGTTTAATTTGGATCCAGATTCATAATCAGTGCTATTAATGTCTTCTTTCCTTATTTGTTGATTAAATTGATTCTGGTATATATTGTTATATATGCATAAGGCTTTTACACGCGTATATCCGTGCCTGAATAAATTATGCTGTTTTGATTATGATTACTGGATTTGGCCGATTTCATGTTTATACGTATATGTATTCATGTGTTACATAACTTTATGTATAGCTTCGATTCATAAGCATTATGCGCATGGTAATCTTTATATTACAAATTTTCGTTATATTTATCTATATAAAAACCTCTAGTTAATTGCTAATTTGGATGCATATTATTGATTATTATGCATATTTTCGGTATCAATCGTTTATATATAAATAAATATATATGTTAAATTGGGGATATATATATATTTATATATCATACATTTGAGCTTATTTTGAATTTAGCTTAATTGGTCTAGTAATCTTCAATTTATTAGATTAAAGCTTCATATTTTCAAAGTAACCTCTGTATGTGGAGATCGATTTATATCGATTTATTGAATTTACATAGATGGCGTGTGATATTATCCATGCGTTTTGTGTCCGGCCCATAGAAAGACACAGTTTGGACAAATAATAACACACAGGTGATGATAAGTGTGTGATTATTATATGGAATTTCATGTGAACATTAGTTCGTCCATAGATAGACTTTTGTTTGACCGAACTTATTATCAGTGCTTGATCATTACACCAAGATTACCGCTGCAGTTAATTTTTCTTCCATAGACAGAGATTAACATTGTACCGAGAATCTTGAGATGGGTCCCCAATTTGTGATATTTATTCATGTTAATTATGTTTTGTGACATGTGTTTGAGTATGTTATTAATTGTTCTCTATTTTAGTTTCTCTTGAAACAGCTACAAATAACTCTACCCAAGTTAGTAACATCTTAATGCTATCTAGGATGAACTTTAAGAATACTGTAGTAGGATCTTCTCAATAGAAGGTGCAAAATAAGGATCATGAAAATGATAAATATTACTTCTGCAAGACGTCGAGGCACTTTAAGAAAAATTATTTCAAGTTAGCCGCTGGGCGTGCAAACAAGGAGGGTACACTTCTGGCATTAGTTTGAATAGAAGTTAATTTATTCTTTGTACATTTGGATACTTGGTGGGTTGATTCTGGTGCTACTACTCACATAAGTATGCTAATGCATGTTTGCTACAGGAGCCGACCGCCAAGTGATGCTGAAAGATTCATCTTTGTTAGGCGATGGCAATAAAGTTGCAGTGGAAGCTGTGGGAACTTTTAGATTACATTTAAAGAGCGGTTTTCATTTGGATTTGTTTGAGACATTTGTGGTACAGTCTTTAAGACAAAATTTAATTTCTATTTCCGGTTTGGACAAACTGGGATTTTCTTGGTGTTTTGGAAATAGTAAAGTTAGTGTCTTTCAAATTTTAAATCTTATTGATGATGGCTCTTTGATTGATGATCTTTACATGCTCGATGTAGAAAGTTCCCATAATGTTGTACTGCAATAAAGTTAGTGTCTTTCAAATTTTAAATCTTATTGATGATGGCTCTTTGATTGATGATCTTTACATGCTCGATGTAGAAAGTTCCCATAATGTTGTACTGCAAAATTGTTCAAAAGGTACAAAGCAAAAAATTTCATGGAGATTCTGCCATTTTATGGCACAAGCGATTATGACATATTTCTATACAAAGAATACAAAAGCTTGTGTCTAATGGAATTCTTCATTCCTTAGATTTGACAGATTTTGAAATCTGCATTGAGTGTATCAAAGTGAAGCAAACAACATGAGAAAATTAGAAGCCAATAGAGCTACGGATGTCTTAGAGCTTATTCGCACCGATATATGTGGACCATTCCCTACAGCTTCATGGAATGGACAAAGATATTTCATTACGTTCATAGACGATTACGCTCAATTCGGCTGTCTATATTTGATTCATGAGAAGTCTCAATCCTTGGATATTTTCAAATCTTTCAAAGCTGAGGTTGAGCTTCAACTGGGAAAGAAAATTAAGGCTGTCAAATTGGACCGTGGTGGTGAATACTATGGGCGATATGATGGATCAGGGGAACAACGTCCAGGACCCTTCGCACTTTTCCTCAAAGAATGTGGGATTGCTCCGCAATACACAATGCCAGGGAAACCTAGCATGAATGGGATAGCAGAACGACAAAATCGAACTCTTAAGGATATGGTAAAGAGTATGATTAGTCATTCATCTTTGCCAGAGTCACTTTTGGGAGAAGCTCTTAAGACTGTAGTATATAATCTGAACTGAGTACCAAGTAAAGTAGTTGCCAAAACCCTTTATGAACTTTGGATAGGCAAAAAACCTAGCATTAGGCACTTGCATGTTTGGGGTTGTCTAGTTGTGGTGCGACCTTACAGGATGCATGAAGGAAAACTGGACTCAATAACGGTTAGCTGTTATTTTGTTTGTTACTCTGAACGCTTTCGGGGTATAAATTTTACCATCCCATATCAAGAACATTTTTCGAGACGAGAAATGCCAAATTTCTTGAGGATATTGAGTTTGAGAAAGAAAATATCATTAAGAATGTTGTCTTTGAAGAAGATTCTGTAATGGACAATGATATGGTTTCCATACCTATTATTGTTCAGGGATTTGAGGGGTAGAGAGAGAGAGGAGATAATTCTGAAAGGGGGAAGGGGGTGAATGAATTTAGGGTTTCACCCCACATATATGGGCCAGCTCCTAATTTTTGGCCAAAGTGTATTAGGGCCCGATTTGGGCTAATTTCTTTCCTTATTAGGAAACAGAACTAATAAATGGGACGGACCGAAATGGCAAATGAGACTACTTAAACGAGATAGAGGTAGTAACATTTAAGGTCATAGCAAATCATTTCCTGAGTAAATTTAGAAAGACTCTTATCTATTCACTCAAAAAAATAATTAATATATTTAATTAAATTATTGAAGATTAAAAGTACGAGAAGGAGAGAAAAAAAAATATTAATAAAGAGAGTTTTGAAAATTAAGAAATTCAATATGGAACCTTAAGAAAATCATATTAAAAAAAAACAACAAATTTATGAGCAAAAAGTGTCATAAGAAAGGGGAGGAAGCAATACTCTAAAAACGGTTAATAAAACATAAGAAATGGTGATATTTGAATATGGCTTATCAACAGGCATCCATTAAATGGGAGGGATCGATAAAGTGATTATTATTATTTTTTTATTTTTCTGAGCGAATGGAAATTGATTTAATTTTTAATTTTTAATTTGGGATGGAGTAGAGGAGGCAAGATTGTTCGACAGATTTCCACCACGTGCACAACCCCTTATCTAAGCACCCCACACAAATTATGTCTAAAAATTTTTTAAAAAAAAAAAAAGATAAAAAAATAAATAAAAGAACAATTGGTATAAAATAAAATAAAATAAAAAAGAAAAAAAATACTCCTAGTGGGAACAAGCATATGAATAAGTGATAGTCTTCATCAACCAACCAAAGAGACAATACAATGGGGTAATGTTTGTTGAAACTACTATTCATTGTTTCCTTTTTTCTTGATGCATCATTTTCCACTCCTCTTTATTTATTTATTTTCTTTACAATCCCCATTTTCAAATTATAAAGCTATTTAATCCATATGTTGGTCATTCCCCCTGCCCCCTTTTCTATATAATCCTTTTCTTTATTTTCTTGCGATTTGAGATTAACTTTATAATGAATTAAATGTGTATGACAGTATACCTTTTTCAACCTCTGAGAATTACTTTAACACGCATTCCACACCGTAAATTGATTGATGAAGAAAGGTATTTTTAAATCTATTACTTCTTATGTTTTTAATGGAGTTTTCTTTAATAATTAATATCTTGAGTCAAGCCTACAATTTTCCTAATTCGAGCTTGACAATTTCATAATTTCATATAATGACGAAATTGATTAGGAAACTAATTATGATTTAATTTTTCATTAAAGATTATCCACAAACATGAAGAAATTTGACTTTGAAGTAGGTAGTCATAGTCTACATTTTGAGGTAGAATATTCCTTAAGACTCAAAAGTCTACCATAGTAGTGGCGGCAGCAAATCATATTCCATTGTTCACCTTACTTTTATTTGTGTTCAAACTTTACAAGAAATACAAAGAAATGCTTGGGATAAAGGAAGTTCCTTTAATATATTTTGATTAGTCTCTATCAATTATATTTCTTTAGTAGTTTGTGGACTAGAAGGAAAAAAAAAAAAAAAAAAAAGATAAGGGAAAAACGTTGTGTGTGTGTATATTAGATAAATATGTGAATATGCAAAATATCTTTCCAAAAAAATTTCTAGTACCTATTAAAAATATTATAAAAATAGATGTGCTAGGAATTGAACCTGGTTCCTTACAAAAGCAAAACATATGCTCTACTAAATTGAGCTACAACACCTTAATTATTCACTATTGTATTATTATTTTAACACTTTATTGAAACTCTAACACAATCGGATTAGAATTGATAAAAATACACTTTTACTACACACGGGATACAATTGGTTTTGATTTTATAACTTATGAAGTTTTTAATAATTAAAATATTTAATTTGGTGTTTGTTTAATTTTTATAATCTTATTTTTGTTTAAGGAATGTATAGAACTTTAGATATTTTTCAAATTTTTATTTTTCTATATTTTTTCGTAACACATAGGTAAATGCAAATAAAATAATGTAATTTTCCATAAGAGAATTGATATATTTTTTTAGAGAAGTATAATCATGAATATTCGATTTCCATATTCTACAAAATAAATATATAATGTAAAATACGATATAGTTATTAGAGTAACTAGTAGTTCACAATGCACAGGTTACCTAAGAATATCTATTATAATCTCTCATCATAATAAATGAAATGATAATAAAATTTATATACATTAGAATTTATTTGTTTGAGATTTATATAATTTAGTCGCTCGTATAAATAGTTAACTTATAGTTAAGTTTACTTACTTATTGATAAATAGTAAGTTTAAAAAAAGCACTTATTAAAGAACAATAAAAACAAATCAATTTTACATATCCAAATAAAGTAAAATTTAAATAAGAATTTTTACATATATAAATTCTGAAAAACTTCCTTATAGTTGTTGCTATCTTTGTCGCATATCAATATCTTGAGTCCACTACGACTTCGTACCATCGAAACAACAACATATAGCTAGCCATGACACAAGTCTAGTTTCTTAAGAAAAAGTCCAACGTGTGAGAGCGGTTGCCTTTGACTTTTGTTGATGGTCATAGCATAAGAAACAATGAGAGAGAATTATCTTCATTCAAACTTAAATGGCATGCGCCGATCCGATGAACTATGCGACATTCTCGGAATGAACACTTCTTGGCCAGAGTTATTTCCAGTTAATTTTAGCCTCTAAAACATGATTTCTCAATCTCGTGACAACCAAACGCGTACCATTGCACAATTCTAGAGAATGGTCTATATTTCTTAGCAACATTACTAGTGTACCGACATTAAGATTAAGATCGTGATTCGGCATTCCTGAACATTTCAAACTATTTAAAAATTCAGGTGTGTTGACATCTCTCATAACATCGAGCATCTCATCTGATTTGCATAGTTTGTCTGAACTTAAGTATTCTTTGCCCTCAAATTTATTCATGGAATTCATGTACTTATTCGCTGAATCAACTACATTAAAGGGTGGGGTCGGTGCGAGTATTGCTCTATCTTGAAGAAAAGATAAATCATCCAGCGTGGCCAACAATGATGGATAAGTTTCATTAACTATTGTTGCAATTGAATAAGTAGTTCAGCCAATGGTGTTCCTTGTTTGATGTTGCACATTGAATCTTCGTTCAAATTAACGGGGATAGAAAAATGGGAATGTGCAGTCCTTACACCTGGCAACAATAAAGATGCTATGTCACCCGAGGCTACGGCTACATTCAATATAATGTCTCCTTTTGATCTAATTGCAGCAAATAAAATCTTCCAAAAACAAAAGTTTTTGCAGTCCCACCATACCCGTATATGAAGAAAACAACACCTGAATCTGAATATACGCTATGAATTACCTTATCATAAACATGGTGTTGTTCCTCCGTAAGATGTGGCAACAATGAAGCATGTTCTGTTACCAACTCTGATCGATTATATCGCAGCTCATCATTTATGAAAGTATTAAATGACTGAACAAAATACTCAACGTCGGGATATGTGGCATCTCATTAAACTCACGAAGGCTACGATCAATTTTGCGCAATATCTTTTCTAACTCTGTCAAAGCATGATTTTTCAGTTGTTCATCGTCCAAATGAAGATCTGCATTTGATTCACATTTAATATATACACAAAACTTATATAATGATGAATTATAAACTAAATCAATTGAAAAATACCTGGTTGGCCTAGATGTTTTCGTTGCATGTATAGAATATCATCTGAAAGATATTTCCAGCATTTTCCCAAACAATCTCCAGTCTATTCATAGACTTGGCAAACAATAAATTCGCAAACAAATGTCTGAGTGAATGCGCTGAACCCCATTGACTTGCCTCAGTGATACCATCACTATACTCTCTATCATCATCTAACAATCCATATGCATAACATGCATCTCGAAATGTGGTATATTGTACGCCATGTACCATCTTTAATCTTCGTAGCATGTTGGTCCACGTACAATATTCAAAAGCAATTTCAATTTTATGTTGTCATTATCCTTATTTATATTAAAAAGACAAATTTAAAATAAATATAAGACAAATGAAATAATTCATTTTGAATCTAATAGTCATTAAAACGATTGCGTAATTAAAGCAAAACTATAAGTAAGGCAAATATAAAGTGTATTACATGGCCCATAAATATAAGTAATAAATATAAGTATTATTTATGTAATTAATAACTAATAATTGACATAAATATCAATAAATATAAGTAATAAATGAACTGAACTTACCATATGTAGCTTCCTCAAGTACTATTATATATTATTATATAGATAATCGAATTAGTTTATTTCCATGTATACAAATTGATGAAAATATATTTTGGTGTACCTATAAATACTACCGGTATAAAGTTGTGGGATATCAAAAAAAGTTCCAGAATTTTATTGATGATATTGTATGTTAGAAATGTTCTTCTACTCACTAGTGACACAATTAATATATCACTGGTGATATGATACTGTTAACTGGATATATTTTTCAGAAGGATTTAGATTCTTTTGAAAAATATATCCAGTTAACAATGTATACAACAAAATTTTTGAACTTTACACAATCATTTAGTTAATCATCTCAATGAAACGACTTCCATATTTGTCTAATTATAAATATATATATATATATTGCATTCAATATCATCAACTAAAATTATAGTACAATCTATTTGAAAAATATATAAATAATTATATATTTACGGATCGGATATAATGATATATATAAATAGAAGATTATCTCTTAATAAGCAAATAAGTTTGGAAATCCGTAGTATATTATGGAGTATATGTTAAAGAATAAGGTAAAATAAAATACTAATTACATATTAGAAGATGCCACTACGACTTGTGTAATATGAAAACTTAACTTAAAAACATAAAACCGCTAATGAAATGTTCGTCGAAGGGGAAGAGGAAGGAAAAAAACAGCTTGCATATGAAAAAGTTGCGCATTATCTCTTCCAGAATGTCAAGACTGAAATATTAACGCAATCGACTCTAAAATTATAAACCATCATGTTTATTAAGTTCACCTTGTGACGATGCAAGGACTCGACAACTTTTTTTATATGTATTATAATCAAATGAAGTATACTACAACCAAATACTCTCTCGGTCTCATTCTACTTGACGCGTATTTCTTTTTGGGACTAACTTGAAGCGTTTTCTTATATGGAAAGAATTAGGGATTTTAACTCCAAAATTAGCTAAAATGAGAGCTTATTAATTGAGTCATTATTTTTTTCAATTAGCACATTAACTAACCGTATTTTTACTTTTTTATAAATTATTAAATTAATTCTAAAATAAATATTTTTTTTACAATTAATAAATATACTAAACACTCCCTCCTTAATTTTCGCACTGAAAAGAAACGCATCAAGTAGGACGGGATGGAAGGAGTATTAAACACAAAAACTCCTATGAGACGGGACTGAAGGAGTATTAAACACAAAAACTCCTGTGAGGCTGGCCGCACCATGCGGTCGGGTTTTTATATGGGTCGCCCCAACTTGATCCAAACCCTTATTTATGAAGGAAAAAATCTTCACCAAAAGTGACAATTGTCGTTAATAAAAGTGCTATTTGTTCTGAATAAAAGTGTCAATATATGCGATGATCAAAATTTTCATTTTTTAACAACTTGATATTATATTGGTTTGATATTATGACTTATTTATATATATATTAGTTATTTACACAACATCTTATGAGTGATTAGAGTATATTCTATTTTTTATGATTTAAAATATTTGTTATTCACATATCATCTGTGAAAGTGTCCATTTGTCATGAATAAAAGTGACAATTCACATGAATAAAAGTGACAATCATGTTATGATCGAAGTATTCAATTTCATCAACTTGGGATTGTATTGAATTAATATTTATATTTATTTATATAAATCTTATGTATGAGTAATAAAAATATGTTCTACCCTTCACGTGATAAAATATTCATTATTCTCGTATTTTTCATAAAGGTGACAATTAGCATGAGCAAAAGTGTCAATCGTTCTGAATAAAAGTGACAATTTTGTGATTAAAAACAATCTCTGTCATGTTTTAAAAGTATCAATTCTTATGAATAAAAGTGTCAATTTGATACAATCTTACAATGCTATTTCTTATCAATAAAATTGTCAATTAGAATCCGACCGCACCATGAGGCCAGACTTACAGGAATGTACCCGAGTATTAAATAGTGGCTAAACTATTAATTTTGTGGCAAAATGTAAATCGGAACTAACATGAAATAGTAAGTAAAATAAAGTTACAAAATCTTGATATTAGAGTTTTACGATGCTATAATTACTCGGTCTAAATATATCAATCCTCAAACTCGATAAATGAATGAAAAATATCTAAGGGAAAAAAAGTAAAATTTCAAGACTTGCGAAAAATGATACTATGTTTTTCGACATGATGAGATATGATATATCTTTATTGAGTTATCTATCTCGATTGATTTCACCCATCTTTTCAACCAACACCTCTAAAATAGTTTAATTATCTAAAAAACAACTGTAGATCTATGTTTCATTACTACTTTGACAAAATTAAATACTACCTCCATCCCATATATTTAGTCATATTTGCTTTATGCACGTATTTCCACCGAAACCTAGTACGGATTTTAAAATATAATTTTGTAGTATTGTTTTTTTTACTAGATAGTATCCTGTAAAAAAACAATACTACAAAATTATATTTTAAAACTCGTACTAGGTTTCAGTAGAAATACGTGTCAAATAGTAAAGTGGACTAAGTATATAGGCTGGAGGTAGTATATAACATCGTATAAAAATTATATTTAAATAGACAGTAACATCGTGAACAAATAATCTAAAAGCAGATATATCATATACGCAGCAAGAATTATGTTTTGATTAATTCAAAAGAATTTATATCTTATAAATTTTCCTATATGCTCAATATAACAAAAAATAAATAAAATAAACAACATATTTTTCATTTTTTTTTATTATCTGAGTAAATGATCTCGATTTTCCTTCCGTACGTCTCGCGGGTCTTATAATTTTTAATTGCATATAAAATATATAAAATGATGTCATAAATGGATTCCTAATGATACTTTTAATAATATACCACACCTAATAATATTGAATTATCACATAAGGTGTTCGGGTCTATTTGACTTTAACATAACAATATAGATATATTGATTGTATAAATAATTACCTGAGTATATAATAACTTAATTGCATTACTTCACCATTAAAATGTGGCATATATTATCAAGCAACTGAATATCAGATTACTTTCAATATTACACTTAATTACAAGTGGAAGGGTTATTAGACAACAACAACAACAAACAAAAAAAAAAACAACAAATCAATTTATAAATACAAACATAATCAAAATATAAATCAATAAAATCAATAAACCCTGCCTAAACATTGCAAAAGAACATTTTACCATATAAGCTCCCCCCCTGTGTAGTTTTATGACAGTAGTTGGAACTAACACGATCAAATTAAAATATACTCCTTACATCTACTATTTGTTAGCATTTTTTCTTTTCCTATTCTATTATCAACTATCTTCTGATTCTTTCCTTCTTTAGTCATTGATCTCTGATAAAACGTTTTCATTTCATACTATAAATGGTCCAAACTTCACTTTAACATCCACTCATCATGAAAATTAAATTTGTGCTCATAATTTTAAGTGTATAGATAGTGGACGGAGGGAGTATAAAATAAAAATAAAAGAAATTTAGTTTACTTTTGCATAGAATTTAAAGAAAATTGGGTCGCACAATTCTAATATTAATAGCCTTACAAATACATCATTTAATTTGATTTATAATTTATGTAAAGTAGATCGAGCACGCTCGATTGATTATGATTTATAACATACAGTTGAAGACATATTCAGTTTATACTACGAAATAAATAGATTTCCGGAACATATACAATTTCATTTCATTTCATTTCATTTATTACAGGTAAGCAAATGATTATTTTCCCTAACTATTGTACTCCCTCATTTTTCCAAAATAGTGTGGTTTTTTTTTTTTTTTTTTTTTTTTTTTTTCTATTTGGGACATCCCAAATTAGTGTGGTTTCCAAAATAGAAACATTTCATCACATTTTTTGGCGTTTATAATCTTCATGTTTTATAGTAATATTTAAATTATTACCCGGTTGAGTCCACCACTTTATCCCTTCACTCAATAACTTTATCTTTTATCTTTTCTCACTCAATTTATTATCTACTATTAACTACTACATCCGTCTCACTCTACTTGAGCCCATTTAATTTTATTATTCCGAGTCTATCATAATAATCAAATGGCTCAAGTAGAGTGAGACGGAGGGAGAGTACTTTTTTTATAAATATATGTTATTTAAAAACTCACACTAATTTAGGAGGAAGCGTAGAGTAATATATAAAAACAACAAATTTCTATATGAATGTGTTATGCAGTTAGGTGTGTCGGTTAAATAATGTCGGCAGGCATGTGTATTGTTGAAGCACTTTTTTGTGTATGCATGCATGATTTATTCACATTCTGAAAAGCAAAATATTATGATTTCCATCCAAGAGCTTATCCACGAAAAGAAAATCTAAAGACAATATATATATATATATATATATATATATATATATATATATATTAGAGAAAAATATCCCAAATTAATTTTCATTTCGAGAAAACCACTCTAATTTTGAGGTTAGTTAAAAAGAAGAAAGAAAAACCGGAGTGATTGGCACAACGTCATCATATCATCTACTAAAATTTCCCCATTTGGAAAGTTGAAATTCAGAAGCAAATTGCTACTTGAATACTATTTGTACCCTCTTTACAAGCATGTTACTAAATATTCCATAATTTATTAATAAATACTATAATCATAAAAGTCACCATTTTGTTGGAGAGAGAATCTTCTTTGAAGTAGCCCTTATACTTTTAGGTTCAACTAATTATCAACTAATCACAAACTTCAATGGTCAAGATGCATGCCACGTCTGCTAATTTTCTTCGTAATGCTTATAAAATTGTTAGTGGTGTTTTATTTAATGCAAAATGAAGCATTATATTAAATTTGGGAAAAAAACTAATGGGGAGTTTTACAATGATTAATAAAAAATAAATAAAATAAAATAAATCAATGGTTAAGGTGCGTGATGCGTCTGCTAATTTTCTTCAGTATTGTGTTAAATGATAGTGGTGTTTTATTTAATTCAAAAACGCATTAGTTTTTTTTTTTTTTTTTTTTTGAAAAAATAAATATAATGAGGATTATGAGAATGATTAATGGTGGTTTAAAATACTTAGCCCCATCAACTTTAAGCCAAGCCACATGGAAACTTACAAGCATGGTCTTTATTCTCTTCTGATCAATTAATTGAATGGTCAAATAAAGTAAAAGTTTGTGGACCATTAGCAAACATATACTCTATTACGCACAAAAATCCTTCTTTTTATTTATTTCTTTCTGATTTTTCTATTTAAATGTCCTAACAATTTATGGATGTAAGGATGGGGCCAATGTTCTTCCCAAATTGAAACCATAATTTCAATATCGATGTGAAATAGTTTATTATTAGGTATTGGCATAAACGCTCCACCATCCACCGTGGTTACACTTAATGTGACTACCGCTGATGTGGTAGTACCATGTTGACAATTTTTCCAGTTAGGGTTTAATTTTTTTAGATAAGCATTGGAGCATTACTCTAAGTATTGGTAGTCTAATTATAACAATTAGTTAACTCACACAGTTTGCAAACCAACTATACCCAATCGAAGTATATAACTATTTTTATTCCAATTTCGTCAAAGTTAAATTTTTTCATATTTAGATATTTCGATCGCAACTCTAAATTTTTGGTTTTCAAGCTAGCTCATCCGATCATAAAGTTTTTTATAAATATATAATACGGAGTATGCATAAATTTCCTTAATTGTCATATTTATGTACCTAAAAATATATTATATTTTTTCGACTAAGAATAGGGATGGCAATGGGTCGGGTTTTTGCGGGTACCCGTCCCACCCAAACCCTAATAGGATGGGTTTGAGTAAAATTAAATGGATTTAGGACGAGTTTGAGCAATAAAATTGATACCCGCAACGAATTTGAGTTGGATATGGGTAGATATTTACGGGTACCCACTACCCAAACATATATTATATATATATATATATAATATATATATATATATATATATATATATTTATATTAGATATATATATATATATATTATATGTGTGTGTGTGAATTAAAATATTATTACTATTGTAATTATAAGATTCTCTTTTATATATCAAAATTCATATCTTGTTGGTATTTATCTTTAGATTTGTTTATATTTTGTTAGTTCACATTTATTATGAGATTTGCAAGTTTAAATACTACTATTAGTTTTAAATTTTTAAAGGACTATTTATTTTGATGTTGTAGAATTGGGGTTTTATTAGGCAATTAGTGGGTATTACTCGATGGGTTTGGAGAAATTGATTTTTAATCGGATTTGGAACATGTATGGGTACACAATTTTTTAACGGGCTTGAATTTGGGAAAAACTAAATGGATGGGTACTCGACCCATTGCCATGTCTAAGACACTTGATTTCGTATCGTACACAAAAATGAACTTATTCTAACCTAAATATCAATATATAACTATGTAAAAGTTAAGGACGACCAAGAAGCATTTTTCTTGAATACTTATCTTATTTTAATTTTCATACCATAAAACAACTTTTTATCCGAAAACCTTAATCATCATTTTTTACTTCTCGGTCTTTTTGCTCCAGTACATAAATTGATTAACCGAATCAATCTACTTGATTTTTGACGAATCCCTAGTGTACTCGTGCTATTTTCTATTCGAACTAATCAAATTAATTTTATTTCGAATTAGAAACTTTGGTTCCTAATTCACATTTTCTTTTTCCAAATTATTCGTCTTAACTCATCGATTTCAGACTAAGCTGACATCTCTAATTATAATACACTTGTATTGAAATAAATGTAATATAGGAGAAGGAGTAGGGTTAGTAGGAGAAGAATTTTGGTCTGGATAGATATACTACTCTTATCATAGTATTTGTGGATGGAGGTTGATTTCAATTTCAATAATACAGTATTTTTTAGTCTTTTGGAATTTTGCCCATAAAAAGGTGTGGCCTCCAGTCAACTGCACGTGCAACCCCTATACGGCACCGTTTTATAAAGCGGCGTCCATCCCTTGCCCCATTGCATTATTATTGTTTATTCCCCTCAAAATTATTATTTGCCTATTTCATCAAAATTATTACTGCATGATAAGGTTATTTTTGTTTGTGCAATCAAAGCGGTGTTAATTGATTAGATACTAATGCGAGCTGATATTAAAAAAAATATTTTAAATTATTGTAGTTTCGTGACTTAGTATCATACTACTAGCTAGCCGGAATGTTATATTAAATGGAATAATAAATTGAGTTAATTAATTTTTAAATGTCCATTCCCACGTAATATACGTAGTAGGTGAAGTGTTTGGGGAACATGAATGTATAAAACTATTATAGATATTGTGTCCAACTGTGATATTATAAAGAACATAATCGTATAGTTAATGTTGTGATTTTGAAATGTCCACGTACTTTGCGAACTAATAACATGATTTGACACGATATGTTTGATTTGATCGATCGTTAAAATTTAATTCATTCTTTAGAACGTAATTGTATCTTACAACAAAGCATTAATACACTTTATTATATTTTTTGATCTACAAAATCATATCAAACTCATTAAAAGGGCCGAAATGTAAGTATTTATAATATATGTACACACATTAAGAGGGTAGCTCGTGTCGCTTTAGATAATTAAGTCTGCACTTCTTTATTTTAGAGGAATTAAGTCTGCACTTCTTAATTTATAGTATACTAATATATATATATATTATTAATGATATGGTAATCTTTCATTAAAAACAGAGATTGACCCGGTCGTAGAATTGGTAGCATAAGAGAATATATTTGGCATGTCTCGTGTGGGTGATTATTTTAATCAAAAATTTAAAACTTTAAGCAGCAAATTCTGAATTAACTAATTAAGGGAACTCACACGGAATTTCCACTTGAAGAGAATTAACACATAAATTGTTAATAAATAGTAGTAATTTAATCATGCTGAAAAATTTAATACATTATATATGAAAAGATTAATCACTTAGAACTTTGTGGATTAAGGACCTCAAAGATTATTGGATAAAACTTTGTGGATTATTGGACCTCAAATATAAATGTTAGACTATATTATAAGAAAAAGGGTGAACAATGGAGATAAAACTTAGTATAATTTTACTTTATGAAATAAGAAATTTCATCTTTTTTTTCTTCTCTTGGAACAACATGCATATTAATTTATTAAAATAAGAAATAAAGGGGAAAAAAAACAACTGTTACAAAAGAAATAATTTAAATCCGAAAAACACATGGATAGCGCTGCAGCAAACAAATAGGAAAACCCCATAAAAAGAAATATATGACGCACGGCAATAGCTCCTTTTTTTTCCCTGTGGACTTTAGGATGAAAATGACACCAAATTGCCAAATAAAATAAATATTTTTGAGTCCCAAATAAAATAAATTAAAAAAAAAAAAAAAAAAGAGAGAAAAGGAGTGAGAAATGCAAGTGCCAAGTGTAGTGGTGGATTTCAATTGGATATAAAAAGGGGACCAACTCCTTCCCTAAAATACCTGTCAATCTCTTCATTCCTTTCTCTCTATCTCTAACTCCAAAAAACCATTTCACAATTTCCAAAAAAAAAAGAAGAAAATATCTCATTCCTTTTCTCTCCAATCTTTCTTCACAAACTAAATTAGCTAAAATTTTATAGAAATGGAAAATAATATGCAGCAGGCCACAAAATCATCAAGATTCAAGAGGATTTGTGTTTTCTGTGGAAGCAGCCCAGGCAAGAAACCTAGCTATCAGCTTGCTGCAGTTCAGCTTGGAAAAGAACTGGTAATTAATTACTACTATAATTTTTACACTTTTTTTTTCCTTGATAAATTAAAAGTTCAAACTTTTGATAATTGAAGTGGGCTTGATCAAGGAGATGGATGAGATTGGTGACTTTTTTTACTATATAAGTAATATTTCTTGAGTTCAAGAAAATAGTATTGCTTGTTAATGCAAGAAATGTGTGTGTGAGTGTGTGTTTTGACTACATGTATGTGTAATCGATACTACTATTATATATTTATGTTTATGTATGTATTGAAAAGAAAAGGTATTGATTTTTTATATATATAGGTTGAGAGGAACATAGACTTGGTATATGGTGGTGGAAGCATAGGATTGATGGGTTTAGTTTCTCAAGCTGTGCACAATGGTGGCCGCCACGTGTTAGGGTAATTAAATTTATTTCGATTTTTATTTCCTTTATCTTTCCCCACGAAATATAGATCATTTTTCCAAAAAAAATAAAAATTTATTCTCATGATTTTATTTTATTTTATTTTATTTTTCTTCCTCTGCAGAGTGATTCCCAAAACTCTGATGCCCAGAGAGGTAAACTATACTGATTACTTCCAAGAAAGCTCTGTTTTCTACATAATTAATTAATAATGCGTAATAAATAATATTTTTTTTTAAAAAAAATAGTTTTTTATCTAATTTTTACAGTATATAGTAAGTAGTACGTAATAATTAATTATAATTAAAAAAAATGGGAAAATCAGATAACAGGGGAGCCAGTGGGAGAAGTGAGAGCAGTTTCTGGGATGCATCAGAGGAAGGCAGAGATGGCTAGACAAGCTGATGCATTTATAGCCCTACCAGGTTCTTTTTTTATTATTACAATAATTATTTTAATTATTAAGTATGTTTATCAATTAATTGCCTATATATGGCTTTACTATATAAATACTCAAGTTGTTAAGCAAAAGAGAAGTTGTCTAAATCAATCACTCAAGTTGATCATAGCATGTTCAGTTATTTGGAAACAATCAAGAGTTTACCTTTTAATTGGGTATAATAGTCTCCATTTGGTTGGTGCTAAAGTGGATGCTTAGTATTTTTATTATTTTATTTATTTTTATTTTTTTTCATGATAAAATGGGTAATAATTATTATTATTTTATTAGGCAAACACAACACACATACTTATACACACACGCACCTGAGGTAACTCAAACCTCCGACCTTTTAATTGGAGGGGAAGTGTCTTATCAAGCTGCGATCGTTGTTTATTATTATTATTATTATTATTATTATTATTATTTTTTAATACTAAATGTGGGTGCAGGTGGCTATGGTACATTGGAGGAATTATTGGAAGTCATAACTTGGGCTCAACTTGGAATTCACGAGAAACCGGTAATTATCATCACGATTTGTCACTACCTATACTTCTCTCATTTTATTTATTATTTAACGTACATACGTACAAAGGAAATTATAATTGCTGTTATACCTTTTTTGTTTGGGACACACTTGGGTCAGCCGGAGGCACCGTACGGCTGGGCTAAAACAATGACACTTTTATTCATATAGATTGACACTTTTCTGTATAAAGATTGACACTTTTAAAAATTGTCATTTTATTCGTAAAATAATTATGTTAAATATTGACACTTTTATTCATATAGATTGACACTTTTATGTATAAAGATTGACACTTTGGGCCCGGCCGCACGGTGCCTCCGGCTGACACAAGTTTTTGTCAAAGGGACACACTTGGGTCAGCCGGAGGCACCGTGCGGCCGGGCTAAAACAATGACACTTTTATTCATATAAATTGACACTTTTCTGTATAAAGATTGACACTTTTAAAAATTGTCATTTTATTCGTAAAATAATTATGTTAAAGATTGACACTTTTATTCATATAGATTGACACTTTTCTGTATAAAGATTGACACTTTGGGCCCGGCCGCACGGTGCCTCCGGCTGACACAAGTTTTTGTCTATGGGACACACTTGGGTCAACCGGAGGCACCGTGCGGCCGGGCTAAAACAATGACACTTTTATTCATATAGATTGACACTTTTCTGTATAAAGATTGACACTTTTAAAAATTGTCATTTTATTCGTAAAATAATTATGTTAAAGATTGATATTTTTATTCATATAGATTGACACTTTTCTGTATAAAGATTGACACTTTGGGCCCGGCCGCACGGTGCCTCCGGCTGACACAAGTTTTTGAATAAAAGTGTCAATCTTGTGTACAGAAAAGTGTCAATCTATATGAATAAAAGTGTCAATCTTTAACATAATTATTTTACGAATAAAATGACAATTTTTAAAAGTGTCAATCTTTATACAGAAAAGTATCAATCTATATGAATAAAAGTGTCATTGTTTTAGCCCGGCCGCACGGTGCCTCCGGCTGGCCCAAGTGTGTCCCTTTTTTTTTTTAGTATAACACAAAATATATATGACTCGACTTATATTGAACATCAATTAAATTGTGTTTCGCCGTGGTAGTTTTGTGCAATTAACTTTATTACCATGTGAAAATTCAAAATTGCTCTAAAAGATGATAAACTATTTTAGAAATAGATCAAAAGCCAATTTATTCTTCTATATTTAGGACATTTATACGAGTTACAAATCATCAATTTGTATTGATAGCCTTATTAATTTGGGTGATTTTGAAACATTTATCTAAACTTTGCTAGCTTATTAACATTATGAGCCTAGCTACAAAAAATATATGTTATAACTTCTGTTTTCTATTTTTACTTCATTGAATAGGATAAAGAAATGCAAGGAATAAAGAAAAATTACTGCCAAAAAGTTAAATTATAATTTATGTATAAAAATATATTTGCAGGTAGGTTTACTTAACGTAGATGGGTACTACAACTCACTGCTGTCTTTCATAGACAAAGCTGTGGATGAGGGTTTCATTGCACCATCTGCCCGTCAAATTATTTTGTCTGCCCAAACTGCCCATGAACTAATGTCGAAGCTCGAGGTACAACTCGCCTATGCACCGAGTACCATTGCCCTAATTTCCTTGTGTCCCAACTCCACACATGGCTCTCACATTATAGGGATTCTCTCTCTATTACTATAATTCATGCATGCGCATCTTCAACTATTCATATATGGCAAAATTATTAGCTAAAATGATTTTATTTGATCTAATTTAAATTGGTTTTATTCTATTAAAGAAATTTAATGGATGAATATTTATGCGTCACTTTTTATGGCTTTTTAGATGCTACACTTGATGAATTAGGCCAGATGTTGAGTCTGTTGTGTATTGTGAATTAAATTT
Source organism: Mentha longifolia (assembly GCA_001642375.2). Lineage (NCBI taxonomy): Eukaryota > Viridiplantae > Streptophyta > Magnoliopsida > Lamiales > Lamiaceae > Mentha > Mentha longifolia. The sequence continues at coordinate 12,615,183 of CM038110.1, forward strand.
TGATTTTATATGCAAAATCTTTTTGTTATGCCTTAATTATTTTAATTAATTGGAATTTATGAATGCAGGATTATGTCCCAAATCATAATGGGGTTGCAAAGCTTAGTTGGGAGATGGAGCAACAATTGGGATATATCCCAAGATCAGATATTGCTCGTTGACTTCAATTATTTTCTTTAAGTAGTACTACTACTTAATTAGGGAAAGTACATATTTATTTTTGAAAAAAAAGAAAGAAGAAGTATATTATCAAATTGACACAGGGAACTGGAAATGATTAGGCCCTAGGTGGAATACGTAGTTGAACACTTTTATTGATTAAATTTGGTGGAATTCTTATTCCATTATTTTGTGTCTAGTACTGCTGCTTGGTTTGATGTTTTTTTTTTTTTTTTTTTTTTCCTTTAATTTTGTTGTTAATCCATTTGATTTTGTAGAAGGTGTTTATTTGTACTGATTCCCGTGTATAATTAGTATTTTTGCAAGTGTTTTGTCAATTGAATTAGCATCTCAAGTTCAAGTTGTATTTAAACAAATTCAAGTTGTATTTTAAGACATTGCATATTTATTACGAAGTAGTTTAGTCACAACACACATAATTTTACTCTACGGTTTTGCAGTGGAAATTAAAACAATCATAATAATATAACAATAGCAACGACAAAGCGCAGCTCAGTTAGTAAGATATTTTCCCTCCAACCAAGAGGTCGGGAAAGGGAGTCCTAATTAAAACATTATTACAAGAATTAGCACTACTAAAAGTTTGATACCGATTGTAAAAAAAAAAAAGGTTTGATACCGACTAATGTAGGTATAGTAGAGCGACCAATTTGGCCATACCGACATATAATTTGGAAATAGTTGAATATGTGGGGACACCTGAATAAAATGGGACAGTTGAAGGAGCTGACGTCACACATTGAGCTAATAGACGTATTTGATAAATAAATTAGCCACAATAATTAAATTAAATAGATTATGAATGAAAAAAAATGACAATTGTAAAAAAAATAATAAAAGAGACAATCATAAAAAATGTCAATTCTAGTAAAAGTTTTATTCAATCATATTATCAGGATCGAAAGGTATTATTGTTATAGGGAAGTTATTCTTATAAAGAATTTTTTTATAAAAAAAAAATATTTAGAGAATAAGTATTCATTAGTTGATGTACAGCCATTAACAAAATCTATACACATATTAATTTGACAAAGCAAATAAGAATTCACTTTAATAATACATAACAAAATATATATTAGATGAGAACATTGTCACTTATATATGTTTTGAGTGAAGTATAAGTCATTGGATAATTAGATAAGAAGATTATGAAGTAATTCAGAAGAGATAGTGCACAATTACAAATAATTTCATTTCAATAATAAGTTTTAAGCATGCACGCTAGATAATTAAGTTGGAATCGTTTTAACCTCAACAAGAAAATATTTATACTTATGAGTTATTTTGTACATACAAGTTGAAAGATGTAGTCACAATCAAGGGATAAGTATTTCATACTATCTTAAATATTATTTTATGTGTGTATTATATATATTGTCATTTATTCTGATATGAAGGCATATATCCTAAAGACGAGACCGAAAAATAATGAATTATTATAAGGTGGGAAATTCTATTGTAATAAAAACAAGTAAAGTTGGACACACTCAATTCCACCTTTATATGCATCTCTGCCTTCCTCTCTTAGTCTCTTGTACAAATATTCTCATACTCCTCCAATTAAATATTGTTAGTTTTTGCTTGGACAATTGTCCCCTGTATCTTTGTGTGTGAAGTATTGACCTCTGAGGGAAAAAAAAAACTTTGATGGAGAGGTCTTCTCTTGGTAGGACTGTAAACGAGTCTAACCGAGTTGAATACGGGCATGCTCAAACTCATTCAAAAAACTCAATTTGTTCAACTTTGATTGTAAAATAAGGCTCAAACTCGAGCATGAATTTATGTGCAACACAAGCTAGCTTGAGCCACGTTCATTTACTAAGCGAATCAACAACAAATGAGCTTGTATACAATCTTATCTCAAGTGAAATTCTAAAATTGTTTGGATTTTCAACTGATTCAATAACATATATATATATATATATTATATTACTTTGATTTTTTTAATTTTTCATTTTTTATATTTGTGTTCTGAATTACAAGGAAAAGATCATCATGTTTTAGAATTTTGATAGGGGGACGACAATGATTGATTAGTGCAAATGTGGTACATTGCATGAGTCCTATAATGGAAAAAGAGATGGGAAAACATAGGATTACAGTCAGCAAAAGTGTTTTATCGTACAAGCGATTTCAACTTCGGTGGAATTCGCTATTCAACAATGAATTACTATTATTATTCAATCAAATATAAATTGTCAACAGCAATGCCATGCGTCGGTCCATTAAATCCAAATATCCAATTACGTTAATGTAGATGAATTATTATTATTATTATCCAACAAAAAAAATGTATATAATTTTTATAAATAAAATATTAATATTTTGATTATTTTTTGTGGTAAATCTATGGTGTATTCAAATTTGATTCGGTATTTTTTATTTTAATATTCTTTTTGTTCCATTAGCAAGTGTAACGTGCGTTGCACGTGTAACCTCTAATTTAGTTTGAATAAATTTATATTTCTAACTTATTTGCATTCGTAGGCTCGTAGGCATGGTAATATTGTAAAAATTATTCTGTAATTTTATCACTAATTTTAAAGAATATGAAAAAAATCAAATATATCATACCCTTGTTTTTACTTGTATTAATATAAAAAAAAAAAAAATGTAACTTATCCTTTAGTTCCATTAAAACTTAGAATAATTATTTCAACAACAATAAATTGAGAAAAAAATATTTAAGTATAGGATTCCTCAAATAAAGCACTTAAGCTAGTCACAAAGTTATGCACAAAATATTAGATATACTATTTATTTTATCAATCTTTATATAGCATATATGACAATGTTTAACAGTGTTCTTGTTTTAGCAACTACCTTTCCTTATTTTATGTCATATCTCTCTCAAATTACTTCAATTAATTTATTTTTTTCAAACAAAATACTTCATCCGTCCCTGATATTAGTGTGCTGAGAGAAACGGTACGCAGTTTTAGACGAAAATAGTGTAAAGTGGAAAAAGGTGGAGATAGTGGAATAAGGGGCCCACACCAATAGCGGAAAAAGGTGGAAATAGTGGAAAAAAGTGGGCCCAGTTTGATAAATATTGAAATAAAGAATAAAGTGGAAAGGTAAATATGTATTTTTGCTTAGGGAATCTTTCCATTTTTGG
>CM038110.1:12623480-12632978 GCA_001642375.2 Mentha longifolia
ACATCGATAGGCATCAATACATAAAGTCAAAAATATTTTATGTATGAAAGGGTTTGAGTCAACTTGCTTTACTTTCAAAACATGCTTCACTATAGCAACATGATAATTTTCCTTGAAAGAACACCCACCTAGCTACAAAAGTGATTGAGAGTTTACTGGTTCTTCTTCACGTTCCTTGGCCCTCGCGCCGCGATTGACCTTTAGGAAAAGTCTCATTTCAGAAGGTATTCGAGTTTTAGAGATATATGTTATTCTTAGCGCGAAGAAAAATATCTTCTTGATTTTATTTGAATTTGTATGGCTTTAACTCATATCTAACTCGTAACACGACTTAGGCTCACATGTTAATCAAACTTAAAACTTTAATGTTTAACATCTTTCTCTTATATATCAGTTGTCGTAGTTAAAATAATAATTAAGTCTTTTTTTTAGAAATAAAATTCTAAAAGTCTATATCTTGTAACAAAAGTTGTAATGTTGCAGCCTGCTTTAAGATATTGATCGAACCCAAAGAGACAATAAAGTACGAATCAAGTGGCACTAGAAAGCCACGAAAATCTAGTCTCCTATGAAAGGAACAGTGATTGAAAATGATTTTCGAACTAGTCCCAAGACTTAATTTTAAATATGACACTTGACAAAGTCATAAAAGTTTCATCATATGACAAACAAACCTAAGAAGGGGAAGGGTCCAACCTCCCATACTTTAACAACTTGCACTATAATAAATAATTAACTAAAGAGACTTGATCCTCTGTTGTCTCAATAACCCTTTTTCTAACAATTTATCAATAACATTTATCAGCCTTAAGTAAACACTAAACATATTCTCTTATAATTAGATAACACATTGATTTAAAATCTTCAAAAAGATTTCTGGAACGTGTGACCATTCAAAGGTCGGGACACTATCTTTTCATTTCTCATTAATTGGGGGCTGTGGGGGTATACCAGTAATTTTTATTTTATTTTTATCATTAATTGTTTTTTTATATAGGGGCTATAAAGAGTAATTTAGGGGCTATGTTTAGAATTAATTACCCTTTCATAACATGAAATCATTTCAGCCCAAGAGGCCATGCATAGGCCCAGGCCCACTATCATGAAGTCCAACATTTACCCATTAAACAGTCCCGTATGTTGTGGTACTACTCAATCAAAATCAGTCCAAAACAAATTAAATTGCAAGAATGGCCCAATTTCCTAATTAAGGCAAGCCCAAAATAATACTAATAGTTCCCTTCCCGACCTCTCTTCTTCTCCCTAACTTGCACCGCCACTCTCTCTCTCTCTCTCTCTCTCTCTCTCTCACTAGAGTCATAAGTCCTAAAATTTGAAAATTCCCAAATCGGATTTCCTAAAATCGGGATTCTCCCGATTTCCCGCTTCCGGCGTCTCACCGCCGCCCTGAAGCCGGCGCTGCGGTCTTCATCATCGTCTTTCCGAGCCAGTGCCTCGGCCTTTCATCTTCCGCCGCCACCAACAGCGCAGTAGTGTCTCGCCGCTCCCTTCCTGCCACAGCCTCCGTATACATTTCCACTCTCTGTCCATTCCTCTGCAGCTGTGCTTGTCCGCCGCCGGCCAGCCATTAGGTAATTACTCTCTCTCTCTCTCTCTCTTGTTTCTGTACCTCATTCCCTCTCTCTTTGCAGCCAAATTTTTCCCTTCCCCGCCGTTACCGACCAACAGTCGCCGGTGGCAAGACTGCACTGGTAATTAATATCTCCACAATACTTGTAGAAGCTGGCAGATTAGATGAGTCCAGTGTGGGTGTTTTCCGTTATGCTCCATTATCTACTGTGCATCCTTCTTAAGTTGGCCTGCAAACAGCTTCTTTAGTATTGATCGATTTGACTGAAGCACCTTTCAAGAATTCTGAAAAACTGAAATTTGTTTATTTGTCTTGTAAAATTAGCTTTGCTCTTCACGATTTCCTTGGTATGAAGTCTGATGAGAATATCATTAAAGCTTGACTTGACAATAATTTGTTCGGATCCTAGTTGTGTGATGGGAGGTCGAACATTAATGGTTCTGGACCTTCCTCTTCCTAGCTAATTTTTATTGGTTATCTGAAAGCCATTTTTAATTTCTTATTTGCTAGAGACAGAGATCAATGGCAGATTTTACGACTTCCACACATAGAGCGAAGTGGATATTTACGCCTCAGTCTCTTGTAATGATTATTCCCTTCCAAACCACTTTTATTTGTGTCACTTTAGGTGTTGTGTTGTGGTTTCTCTTGATCTTACTTTGTGCTTTTCCCAAATCGGAAAAAAAATAGTTTCTACTTTTTTATATGAACCTCAAGTTTTTGTTGGATTTTGCAGAAGGAGAAATACAAGGAGGCTAACAAACGAGCTAAGCAAGCACTTGAGAAGGTATGCTTGTTGTAATTAGGAAGTGTTTGCGAAATATTATTATACTTGGAGCCACTTTGTATGGCATTGATCAATACTGGGGATTGGAAAGGATGGGTACTGGAATTAAACTTGTAAATGGTGGTCAATTGCATAAGCTTTAGAAATTTTAGTTTTGGGACCAGTTGAATCTGCAGATAAGCTCTGCAGGAAGCATTGCCCTCTGCCCTATGGAATATATGTCTTCTTTAGCTTTTAAACATTTAAGGGCCACTGATAGTTGACAATTAGTCCTACAACCATTTTGCTTGCGGGTTCTAGCTAATTAACTGCCAATGTAGTTGCCGTCGCTGTTTACAATAGCGCCAACTACTCTGGATGCTAAAAACCCTAGACATTCTCATTTAGATTTCATATTATGTCGAAGGAAGTTGAATTTAGTGAGAACCATAATTGAGCTCAATTAATTATAGTCTGTGAACTCGTCGCGTTGTAGATCAGATTAATAGTTGAAGTCTGTCAAACAAGCTAGATGGAGCAGAATATTTATAATCTTTGAGACACATGGCGAATTTGATGTGTACAGTCTTTTCTTATTCAATCGCCTGCCAAGTTTGCCTGGATTTATTTAAAATATATTGTGATTATAGTGTTTCTGCAATATGACATTCCAAATGATGCTAAGACTGTGATGTTTGGCAAAAGTATGGAGCTACACGAATGGAAGTAGATGTTGATGGATCCTTCTCTTATGCTGAACCACAATGCGACCCAAAGGCTAGTGGTAAGGGTTTTTCTAAAATTAATCTTAGTGAACTGAAATCTGCATCTGTATGTTGTCATTGCTGGATGCATTTGCTTATTAATAAAGAATCACATAGTCATTCCATGTCACCATATTGCTGGTGTACAGCTGACAAGCATTCCCGTCCAAAAGCTCTCAAGACAGAAGAAGAACTACTTTTGCGGGCTTTCTACGAGTTTAAAATCCAAGATGTTTGTGATGCCTTCAAGTTTCCACGTAAAATTCAGGTATTTATGTCTCTGGGATCAATGCTCAGCCAAAATTATACGGAGTATATGATTGTTATTGGAACTTACAGTATCATGCTGTGCAGGCCACTGCTCTTATCTACTTTAAGAGGTTTTATTTGCAATGGTCTGTGATGGAACATCACCCAAAAAATATCATGTATGGCACTGCTTCTTCATGCCACTTTTCTTGTAGATTAGTTATCAATTGATTTTCGGATTCCCGGATACAATGATTAGAACACAAGGCACAAAAATGATTATTTCCATCTATTTCCGCCTACATACACACACACACCCACAAAAAAAAAAAAATACCCTAATATTACAAGTGAATATTTTATCATTTGGCTCTTAGTTACGAAATGATTAATCTAGGAATATGTCAATGGATAACTGAAATAGATCATCTGCATTGCAGGTTAACCTGCATATATGCTGCTTGCAAGGCAGAGGAGAACCATGTATCAGCGGAGGAGCTTGGGAAAGGGATCGAACAGGATCATCATATGATTCTTGATAATGAAATGCTGGTTCTTCAGGCATGAGTTTCACATAGTTTACTGCATCCAATATATTGTTTTTTTTTCATTGATTGATATTTGTTTCTGTCACTGCAGAGTCTAGGATTTGACCTTATAGTTTATTCACCATATCGACCACTTGAAGGCTTTATCACTGATATGCAGGTTCTTTACTGTACTTATATATGGCAAATACAAAAACAAATCATTATTTCTTACCACTATATTTGCTCATATGCTGCAGCTTCTTTATTGCTTCCGTTAGTTGATCCATATATCATTCTTACGTTATTAAAGTTTTTCTTCACTTTGTAGGAGTTTGGCGATGCAATCGCATGCCAGCCTGAGATTGTGAAGGTCCGTTTCTGGTCATCTTTTTAAAATTTATATATCATGCACTCTAAGGTGTAATTCAAAAGTGATTAAAGCAAATTTATTGGTTCGTTTATTAATTGATGGCAATTCATATTGTTAGCGTGTGACTGTTGTTACATTTCTCATATTGCAGTTAAGTTGTTTTTATGTGAAAATATTCAAGAATGAACATTCTTCTCTGTATATGAAAAATTATTTATTCAGATTTTTATTTTATTTTTATGCATCTTCAAAAATTCTCTGTGTATTCAGAAAGTTGTTAATTCTCATTAAATGGGGATGATATGTTGTTTCAATAGTAAATGTACAAAGATATGTATCTAGCATGATTATATGTGACATCAGTTCATGCTATGTTAAGTGATGCGTTTATAGATTCCAATTAGCATCTCGTTTTACGTGACATGAGTATAATGAATGTCTTAGGTATCTTCCCATGTCCAATTCGTATTTTAACACTTTTATCTTTGTATTATTTGCTACAGAATATTCATGAATCTGGGAAAGCTGAAGTTGATAAAATTATGCGCACAGAAGCTCCTCTTCTGTTCCCACCAGGGCAGGTACAATTCAAAATTCCTATAGTAATCTCCCAGAACATATTATTGTTGTAAATCCACAATTTTGCCTCAATTGCATTGAAGATGGGATGTTGCTTGTGATTGGTTATGATCACATTTTTCGTGATTTGTTTGCTCTAATTTCAGCTGACATGCTCTATCTTACTGGCCTTTTCTGCTTTTGCAGCTAGCACTGGCAGCTCTACGAAGATCGTGTGAGTTGCATAAAGCTATGGACTTCGAGAGGTTTAACAAGCCTCCAACCCCTGAATAAATTATGTTATGAGAATGTATATTGATTCTTGGAAATAATTCTCTTGACAGATACCTTAAAAATGTGCACTCTCAGCAGCACCCAGCACATGGCATTTCAGAGCTCAACCTTTCCATGAATGCCATCGATGGGCTGGTATAGTTTTCGCGTTGAATTCGTTGCATCATCCTAACTACATATATATGCTCGCCTTTCTTCACGTGCTGAGTTGCTTTTGATATTGTTACTACAGATTAGTAAGCTCGAGACCCCTACCTCAAAAGATGTAAAGCACATCGACAGGAAACTCAAATCGTGTTTGGATCCAACTTCACATGAGAAGTACGTGCTATAAACTTATCATTCACTTGCAATCCCCCTCCCTCATCTCTTTCTTTCTCCTTGTGTAAAGCATGTTCCTTGTTTTTGGCAGGAGCAAGAAACGAAAGCACAGATCGAAGGAGGGTTCGAATGAAATGCACGACTCGTAATGAATGAGAGAGAATTATACCTACTGTCCTATTTCAGTGTGGGCATTCTTGTTTTTCTCTTCATCAAAATTTTGGCTAGCATTTACAATTTACATGTGTAATTTTAGGTACGAATTCTTTGTATCTGTAAACGTGTTATATGCATGTTTTCCTTCATTTAAAGTGCTATTGAAAGTAGAGCTGTCAAACGCTTGGGCCGGGCTGGCCTGAGCCCGAACCCATCAGGCTTGAGACAAAAATTGGGTCGGGTCCGGGAGGCCCAAAATTCCATCGGGCTGCAAAAATCAATGCCCAAACCCGGCCCATGAGAAAATTATAGTGTAAAATTTATTGGGCCGACCTGGCCACCCGAGTCCATCGGGCTTTTGAGCGTATTGGGTCGGGTCGGGCCGGCTCAAAATTTCAACGGACCTAGAATTTCATAGCCTAAGCCCGCTCAAATTACGGGTGGGTTGAGACTACCCATCGGGTTGAGCTTTTTCGGGCTAAATTTGACAGCTTTAATTGAAAGTATCAAACGAAGGTGAGTAGTACAGTTGATACCCTTTTATTAAATCATTTGAGAGTTTAAATCTCTTTTTAATTACTAGTAGAGATTATGTGCAACCAGATACATTTTTTTATTAATTTAAAAAATATGTTAAAAATAATTTTCTTATATTTCATTATTTATCACTTATTATTTATTATTGTGAGTTTTATGATATAGTATGTTAGAAACAATAGATTCTTGAGGAGATGAAAATAAGAGTTGAAAAGTAGAATTGTAGTTGAAGTAAGAGAAGTTTATATAAATTTAATTTAATAATAAAATTACATTCATAATTATTTTGTTATTCTTAAAAGTTAAAACAGATTCAGAATATAGGTATATTAGGCAAAATAAAAATTTGTAAGAATTGACTCTTTTATAATAGTAATAAATAAAAAAACCCAAACAATTGTAAAAAAGTTAAATATAATTAAATGCGAATAGTTACCAAAACAATGTTTTCCCTTTTAGCAAACATTTGAAAACAAAAATATAAGAAAAAGGAAAAACCACAAACGGTGGGGCTTTATTTATTTTATTTATTTTTGAATGGCTTTTGCACCCTTATTTTTTAAAAAACTAGTATTGCACTCGCGCGGAGAATAATTATTTTAAATAAATTGTTATTCCAAATATAAGATTAAGATTATTCTTTTAGGGTTTGTTCGGTATGGTAGACATGATAAGGTGGGATAAGGTAAAAATAAACATGAGTTATCTTGAAGAGTACAAATGATAAAAACTTGAGTCTGTTTAATCTATGTATTTTCCCACAAATGATAAAAACTTGGGTCAGTTGGGCCTTATCATGCGGTTGGATTTTAATCTGGGTTGCACCACATCCAACCAATGTTTTGATATCCGGACCGTATAACGAACTGGTCCTCGAACTGGGTCACTGGGTCAATTGGTTGACCCGTTTTGAAAAAACTGGATAAACCGTTTATAATTAATATTTTTATATCTATAACATATACACATATAAAGATATTAATAATTAGTAAAATTACAAACATTATATTAAATTTATAAAATATGTAAGTACAGTATTAAAAATTAGTACCAATCATTGCTAAAACATTTAGTACAAAATGCAATTTATTTATTATATTATTTATATATTCTAGTAGCAATTCTTTTGCGAAAAATTATTGCTGGAGTAGTAATTTTAGTGCAATTTAAAATTAGAAAAACTCACATAAAGAAATTCCCATATAGGTTCCTATTGCATTTTATTATACCCACGTGGGCCACGTCTCTCTCTCTCCCCATTTCTCTTTCCCCATTCCCTGATACACCAAACCCTATCTATCAGAGGCGGCGCCTCCTCTGAAAAAAAAACAAATTTCATGAATAACGATACTCTAATCCACATTGTTGTTAAAGTGCGAATTCCATTGTGCTTCGCATAACGCAGGTGGAAAAAAGAAGTTTCGAATGAAATCACGAATTCATTGGATCGCCGATTGCCGGGTTTCGACAGTTTTGGCCGGTTCCGTCCGGGTCACGGCGGGTTGACAGCGGACCCATTCACGCACACACCCGGACCGGCCTAACGAACGGTTGGCGGTCAAACCGGTCCGACCGTCCGGTCCGGTCCGGGTTTGAGAACATTGCATCCAACCCATGCGCCCTTATAAAAAAATTCAACAAAAGTACTACTGTTTATAAATAAAAATGTCAACTATCATGAACAAAAGTGTCAATTTTTTTACGCTCAAAATTTTTAATCCAACGCGTAATTGTTTAGTCTTGTATTTATTTATATTATATCTTATGAGTGAAGATAACATCTTCCACTTGTCGAGAAATAAAATACTATTACTCTACTATTCTTAGTCAAAATATCAATTCTCTCGTAAATAAAAATATCAATTGTTATGAATTAAAATGTCAATTATCATAAATAAAGGATTCAATCTTTATACATTTTTAAATTAATATAATTTGATATGGAACAGATCAATGTGCAGATCCTGATTCAATTGCCCCAAGTTTGGAGAAGTTCCAGAAAAAAATAACATAAATCAAATCATAATTTCAGAGCAAATACTAATTATTTTTAAAACAATCGTAAAATTATAATTGTTAATCAACATATAGTAATTATTTAAGAAGCAAGATGAATGATCCTCTACCTATTGTGGACATATTTAATGTGCACACAGTTGACGTGTATGTGGTATATTTAAGGAAAATTATTATTAATATACCTTTAAAAAAAAACCCTACTAAAAAACTAAATTCTAAATGAAAAAATGCATTGACACATCAATTATAGGCACATTAAAAGTGTCCACGATTAATAGGGGACATTCCTATAAGCAATACATTCTGCATGTAATACTAAGTACTACCTCCATCCCACCTAATTGTCTCATTTACTTTTTGACATTTCGGCACGCTTTTCTACCGAAACCTAGTACGAGTTTTAAAATATAATTTTGAAGTATCGTTTCTTTTACGGGATACTATGACACTCATAGTATCCCGTAAAAGAAACGATACTTCAAAATTATATTTTAAAACTCGTACTAGGTTTCGATAGAAAAACGTGTCGAAATGTCAAAAAATAAATTAGACAATTAGGTGGGATGGAGGTAGTACTTCGTAACAAAATTTAATTTATTTATGTTTAATAACAAAGTACAATTAGAATTAAAATGAATACTACATAAGAGCCCAAATGCCCGAATGCCTTTCGTGAGAAATATGTTAATTATAAACAAAATCCATTCCATCATATAATTACACGTACTATACCTATAAATTTCATCCTCACAATTTAAAATGATTATAACTTATTCATTTTTATTCTATTTTTAACATATGATATATCAATTTAAAGATCTTTTTATAATCTTTAATTCAAGATGCATATTATATATGTTATTTACATCAAAACTGTAAGAAAATTGGAAGAAAAGAAAAATAAGAAAAAGAAATTTAGAAAGAAAGAGAACGAAAATGGAAAAGAGGGATTGTTGATGCATAACCGCATGCCACATGCGAAATTAATTCATAAACGTAATTATTATTCTTTAACATTCAAATTGATAATATTTACAAAATCACCACTAAGGATTCCCTCTATATATATATATAGATATATAGATAAGTTGAATTGTAGATTAGCTTGTGTTTTTTTTTATTTATTATTATTATTTTTTTTAATATATATATATATTTTTATAAATTTAATAGTAGTATATTATAAACATATAGATGCAAGATAGTAATTTAATTAATCTGTTTAGAAAAATGATTATTTGGTCTTCTACAATCATAGCCTTAAATCATTTTCTTTTTCATTGTATGCAACCGCAATCTTTATTGTGGATCATGCATTCATTTCTTGTAAATATATAAAGGGA
>CM038110.1:12633376-12643974 GCA_001642375.2 Mentha longifolia
CTGCGGAATTATATATAAAATATTTAATAATAAAGTCATGGTTATCTAGTATACAGAGTTCTCGTAGATTGCACGCTGCAACAAACTCAGTACCAATCACCTATAAGATTTAATTAGAAAGTTGCAGAATTATTTAATTCCCACCGCCGCTCCTGGTCCCCCCCAACCCATTTGGTATTCGATTAACCTTTTTTTTATTATTATTATTATTATTATTATTATTATTATTATTATTATTATTATTTATTTTTGCTTAAGAAAATACTTTTTACATAATTTATGAAGCATGTGACAATTTTTGCTAATTCTCATTCACTGCTAGCCTTTTTTTTTTTTTTTTTTCTAGAGGGGACACTCCACTGCTTGTTAGTTGTATAATAAAAGCAAGGGGTGAAACACAATTTTCAACACCTTTATTTACCAAAATTGTAAACACAGAACATGGAATTAGGAATTAAATCACGCAGGGAATTATATTAAAAAGGGCTTGATTTTGCACAAAAGAATTGTGAAATGGGTTTTAATTTGTAACTTTCCTCAAATTCAACATTGTTGTCTTAAAATCAAGCAAAATACAAATCTTAATTGTTCAAGAAAATCTAATACAATTATGGCAAATTCATACAGTCGCATCTAGGGGTGGGAATTTGGTACAGGGTCGGTACCCATCCTGAAATTTTTCAAATTTTAGGTACCCAAAAATCTGTTCAGGTTCGGGTATTTTTGTCCCTAACCGAAAACCTAAACCCAAATTTCCACCCATAGTCACATCATAATTAATAAATCATAATTAATAGAAATTCATGTCTTGAAGTTTATAAAAGTTTGCCTAACTTTCATTTTTCTTACATGGTTTTCAATGTGCCTTGCATTTTCACATTTCACATTTTATTTTATTTTAACCTTGATGGTATTATTATGCTTAAAACTAAGCCAATTTGTCAGGTTCAGAATGTTAGTCGTAATTATATTAATTTTATATTAGTGTAGTTGCAATAAAAATAATATTTGGAAGTATCAACGGTGCCACAGACAACTAGAACAAATGTTGACACCTTATCTTTTCCATATCATTCCTCTTTGAAATTACCATTAAAAGCAAACAAATTAATAAAACTATTTAAACACATTAAAGGTTTAGGCGGACAAAAGATTATTATTTATTATACAAAATGGCCATTTTATTTTCGTATATACAGAAATGGCTGCCTGAAAATTACAAACGCGCAAAATTTTTCACCCCATTAATCTTCTACACTTTTATTTACACACTGCATTCTAATTTACAACGGATTTTTCTTTTTCTTATACCAAAAAGGAAAAAAGGAAGCAAAAAGAGCAAAACAAGATATTTTTTTTGTAAGAGATAAGAAACTAAACCAAAATTGGTTTGACTTTTCTATAATATAGGTCGGCAGCGGAATTCGATCAGAGGTTTTGGTGTTGAGGGAGGCGGAATCGGACCTGAGAAGCCGGGGATTTGACGGCGACGCCGTGCCAGCAGATGCCGCCGCGGCACATTTCGTGGCAGCGATCGGGGGCGGCGCTCATCATCAGCGCGCGAGTGGCCTTGCGCGAGACGTCCCAGGTGAGGGCGGCGACGAGGATCAGCGCCACCACCGCCGTGGAGAGGACGATTACGCAGCTGCCGCTGAAGCTCCGCCCCGTCGCCAGGCCGTAGGCCTTAATCGCCGCTATGATCACCAGGTAGAGAGTCGTCAGATTCCCCACCACCGTGTCGGAAATCGCCATGGCCGCCGAAGTTTCTGGAGCATGAGAGCTCGTTGCTGCGCGAAGAGAGAGAGAGAGAGAGAGAGGAGAGAGAAGTGGGATGAATTGGGGATGAAGTAAAGGTGGGGGAAGAGAGGAGAGGCCAATTTAATGCCTGGGAAGAGGACTAGGGAGTGAACGACGGGTGAGTGGGGATGAAAAGGTAGGGGCCTTAGGCTTAGGGTTATCATTTTATTTATTTATCATACCCCTAACCCAAAATTAGGGTTGTCAACTTCTAATCCATTACTTATTTCATTTTTTTTATATCATTAATTTTATTTATAATTCTCTGTGGATTGGCATGATTTTTATTTGTTGTTGTTAGGTGGTATGTTTCGTGAATAGGCATAGAAGTAAGAATACCAATCTTTATAAAATGTACCAAACGAGAAACATATATGAAAGCTTTTCTTATTTGTGGTTATAATACAAAAATATCTAAGTTGGTACCGAATTCTAGCTCAAGGGTCTATATGTTGATTTTTATGAGTGAGGTATATTTTGACTTAACCGAGCCGAGTCGAACTAAATACTACATATTCAAGTCTGAATTGTTTATTATAGCCGGTGTTCTAAAAGAAGACCGACTTGGCCGCCTAGAAGGCGTCTAGGCGCTAGAAGGTGTCGGGTCGTCCCGATTAATGGCAAGACGGTTTTCTCTATGCGGCGGCGAATTAATCGGCATCTAGGCAGGTGCCTAGGTGGTACTAGACATGTCTAGACAATCCTAGAAGGGTTTAGACGGGCTAGTCGGGGCTTGAAGGGCTGTAAGATTAAATTATAAGTGAAAAATTATGGATTTTATACTTTAACTTATGGATATCATGTTTAAATATATGAAAAATTTGACGTATACTTTGATTTTATACTAATCCGTCTAGGCCGTCTAGGCACCGCCTAGACTCCCGCCTAGGCTACCTAGACCTAATCGCCCCCAACCGCCCTACTAGCGTTTAGTGACTTTTAGAACACTGATTATAGCTATTAACGCATCATAGTTTAGTGGCAAGACATTTCCACCAACTAAATAAGTTGGGGTATAAATTAGATTGCATGTGTAAATATGGGTGGATCTAGAAAAAAAAATACCATTGTCGCTTTAATAGTTTAAAAAAAATTATATTATACTCTCTCCGTCCCGCTTGAAGTGGCCTGTTTCTTTTCGGCACACAGATTAAGAAGAAATATAAACAATTCAAAAGTTAGTAAATTTACAACTTTAAGTACTAAAAAGTACTAAAAGTATCTCTTCACATGAGTTTTGTCCGGCCTAATAAGGAAACATGCCACTTCGGCTGGGACGTCCCAAAGTAGAAACGTGGCAACTTCGAGCAGGACGGAGGGAGTATATACACATACACGTATATTAAATAGCGATACATTATATAGAGAAATGATATGCTAGTCACCTAATGATGGACACTTTCGTGGGCACCTTATTCGTTTCTTCGATTTTGCATTTATTTTGTTTGATTTTTTTGATTGATTTATATTCTAGTATCATATAAATTAATATAGAAATCATTAAATCTACAAAATAAATAAAAATCAAATCTCGATTTGTTCTTTTTTTCCCTTCTAACATCGAAAATGAATAATAAGACAAATCAAGCTTTGATTTTTATTTATTTTGTAGATTTAATAATTTCTATATTAAACAAAAACAAAAACAAAAACAAAAACAAAAACAAAAACAAAAACAAAACAAAAACAAAACAAAATAATAAAAACCTAAAAAATAGTAATAAAAAAAAACAAATAATAATAATAATAATAATTTTTGGTCCCGAAAAGAGTTCATTGGTGCATAGGGGGGGGGAATACTCCAATTTCAATAGTTTTGTGATTTGTGTGATCTGGTAAACACGAACTGACTAAGGTGAACTGCGTCAGATAGTTTGATCAGAATGTGTTTTCAGTTTATCCAACTCAGACTGTGAACATCTGAGTTTGTTAAACTGAACTGAAGTGCGGAAGTTGGTGGCTAGTATTGGAAAACTCTTGAGAAAAACCTTTTGTCTAAACTTACAGGTTGTGATATACATGCAGATTGATATGCTTGTTAGTATGACAGTTTATAAGAACAGATAAGCTGTAAAGAGAGAATAAAGAGAGAGAGATCGAGACAACAAAGTTTATTGTGGTTCAGAGATAACTCTCCTACGTCCACGTCAGATCTTGCGATCTGAAATCTCTTACTTTGGATTTACTTCTCTCTTCTTTATACTGGTTGAGAACCAGCCTTAATCTTCGTCAGTTCCTCAATGAAAACCAAGCACGATTTATGGGTCGTGACCCTTACAACCTTTCTTTACAACTTACAGTAAAATAAAAACTTAACTGCTAAACTCTTCATTGTTTGCAGAGCTACTCTACAATGGTGGAAGTTACAACTCTTCTATCTACTAATGTATATCCAATCAGAATATGTAGAGGGAGTTTGAGTGAGCAAACTAGACAACAATAAACGTCTAGTACTCATATTCCAGAATGAGAAATCTTGTTATCAACACTTGGAAAACTCGTCTAATTTCGAGTGTTGAATGATTTGAGCATGAGAGATTTCTTCAGCGATTTGGCTTGAAAGCTTTTAGTTTCTCGTACTTGATTCTGGAATGGGAGAAGATATATATATGCTTTATTTGAAATAGGACCGTTGGTTGTGTCAAAACGGCACTCTGACACTTTGCAGCTTTTTCCCGTTGAGGCAGTTCATTTACTAACAAAGATCTAGTAAACTGATCAGATCACCTATGTAAGCAGGTTGATGCTTCCTCTTCGATCTGGAGTCTTCAGCGAACTTCTTTCAAACTGCGAGTCTTGAACTCTTCAAGGCAAGTGCTGAACTCCTTCAAACTGGTTGAATAAGATCTACTTAATCAGATCATCAAACTGAGCTATACATGGCAGTTTGATAGCAACCCAACTCTAGAAAGAGTAAAAACAATCTAAGTGTGGTTTCGATAAACATCATCAAAACTCACAAACCGAGTGGGGTTCCCAATAATTTTCCCTTTTTTGATGATGTCGAAACCCGACACTTTACAATATAGTTCCTAAAATAAAAAGGAATTTAAAAAATGAAGTTGTATTCAATAGCAACTTGGACAAGGAGAGATTGTCATCAAAATTTGCCCACAAGATAAAAAAAAACATAAATTTTGCCCAATTTTTTAAATTTCTCCCCATATAACCGTTACTTTTACTTTTTCCCTGTTCTCTCTCTTCTCTCCTCTCTTCTCTCTCCTACACTTTTCCCTCTCTCCTGACACAAATATGTAAACTCTACTCTCTCTCTCTATCCATTCCAGCAGTCTCTCTCTCTCTCTTATATCTTCTTTTTTACTTTTACTTGTTTTCATTTTTAATTTTTTTCTCTTTCTTGGTTTCATTTTCATTTTCTTTTTCTCTTTTTCTAGTTTTTTTTTTCTATATTATTTTTCTCTTTCCTTTTTTCTGTTTTTTAATTTTATTTTATTTATTTTTACTAAAAGGAGCTATGGTAAGAAATTTTACCTTCTTTAACTTGTTTGGTAGGAATTTGACAATTTCTTATGTTCTGCCAATACACTTGGTAAGAAATTTGACAAATCCATTTGGTAAGAATTTGTTAAATTCATATTTTCTACATTAACTTGTTGAGAATTTGTTAATTTAATAAATTTTAATTTCTTACCTATTATTTGGTACAGATTCAGATTTCTTACAATGCCCATCATGTTTATTTTTTAATTTCTTACCGTTCTTATTATATTTTATTAATTTGTATATGTGATCGTAAATATGTATGTGTGGCCATAACTTGGTAAGAAATTTTGATTTCTACACCAACAATAGAGTTTAATTAAGTCTTAAGACAACAACAACAACAAGAACTATCATATCTAATGACAAATCATTCTAATTACAAACTTTAAACAACGAACATGAATAACCAAAAACTATGAGCTTACAAAAATGAAATAATAAATCTAAAGTCCATTTGGTAAGAATTTGTCAATTTCATTGATTTTCTAATTATTTTCG
The DNA here is from genome assembly GCA_001642375.2 of Mentha longifolia. Classification (NCBI taxonomy): domain Eukaryota; kingdom Viridiplantae; phylum Streptophyta; class Magnoliopsida; order Lamiales; family Lamiaceae; genus Mentha; species Mentha longifolia. Next base: position 12,639,176 of record CM038110.1, read on the forward strand.
TAAGAACTTTACAATTTACTATGTTCTACCAATTCATATGGTAAGAATTTGACAAATTCACTTAGTAAGAGTTTGTGAAATTCTTACTTTCTCTAAATGTTTGGTAAGAATTTGACAACTTTTTATGTTCAACAAACTAACTTCTTTCCAATACAGCCAAGATCTGCATTATGAGAAATACAAATTTCTAAGTGTGATCGCAAACTTGTATTCATGGCCGTAACTTGGTAAAAAAAATTCAATTTCTTACCTATTATATTAGGTAATAATTCATATTTCTTACCAACAACCATAGTGTATATATCCTAACCCAATTACTCAAAAATAACTCATGATCAGAACCCCATTACTTAGCAACAACTCAACAAATATGGGCACATGCAAGTTCAAAATTCACTCATGAATGAAACAAACAACTGCTACTAAAATTAGCAAAGACTCATTAACCCAAAATCATCAAAATAAACCCCATAAACCCCACTCCTCGGCGCCTATGACCTTAGCAACCCATAAAACCAAAAGTCAACAAAGCAACCCATAAAACCAAAAGTCAACAAAATAATTAGAAATTAAAAATCAACAAATAGTCAAAAGGAAATTAAACTTGATTTTTTTTCTCTATTTCTTTAGTTGGGCAAATTAAAGGATTCTTCAAATTAGTTGGTGAAATTCAAATAAAGCACATTGTATTCATCATAGCTATCTTTAGAAAAAAAAAAAAAAAAAAACCGGAACACACCTCCAACCTTTGTCTTATCTCTCTCTCTCTCTCTTGGCCACCGAGCAAAAACTCAGAAACATAGCTACCTGTAGCTCGCGAGATGGCCGAGTGCTCTAATGGCGACCCTCTGCTCCACCCAGCTCATCTTCCTCCCTCTTAAGAACTCCACCAATGGCGGCACCACGCCAGAATAGACTGCGACACCACCGGCTCCAAGTTCTTCGTCGTCAGCTGCGATACCACCAGATCCAAGTTATTCGCTGTCGTCGTGAAATTGTACAGAAAGAGAGAAGAGGCTAGGGCTTTTAGAGAGAGAGAGAGAGAGAGAGAGAGAGAGAGATGAGGAGTGAGGGGGGAGTAGGAGGAAATAAAATTGGATAGGGTTTGGGAGAAAGAAAATGATATTGTTGTCCACACACATTAAAAGTGGGCAAGATTTATATTTTTTTTTATCTCATGGGCAAATTTTGATTTTATTAAGTGTAAGAGATATTTTGGTATAATATCTCAATATTGTATATGGACTCACCACCTTCCCAAATTCTTTCTTTTTATTGTATTGATATTTAGATTTTTTTTTCTCTAAAAGAGGTTCAATATAAATTTAATTTTCCAAAAATTTTAAAATTAACTTCCATTTATATTTTTATCTACATAAAGTTTAATAAATTTTGAAAACGTCACAACAAGTGATTAATTTGATAAATCATTAAATATATAGTGTACTATAATAAATACTAATTACTTTTCAATATATCAATTTGCAATCAATATTAATTCCAAATCATTTTTTAAAAATATATGTGTAATAAATATTGATTATGGGTATACTCCCTTCTTCCGCCGAATTTCATATCCCGGATTGACCGGCATCGGTTTTAAAGAGGAATATAATTGACTTGAGTTTTTATCGTGAGTAGAAATTGAGTCATACATGTTGTAAGTGAATTTTGAGTTCTATGGGTGGTAAAGTTGGTAAATTTATAGTGTAGTATGGTTATAAAATGATACTCCCTCCGTCTCAGTTCAAACATCTCATTAGCTTTTGAGCACGAGAATTAAGAAGTGAGATTTGTGTAATAAATGTAGGTGGCCCAATGCTTTTAATCACTTCATTAAGGAATGTTTAGTGATAGGGATAAATATATTCCTATCGCCACGTGGCATACCCGCAAGAGTAGTGAAAGAAGAAATAGTGTCTTTCGCCCGTGCAGATCCCGCCGCGTTTATTTGGGATCTACAAGGAGAAAGATGCTAACTAATAAAACAGATGCTTATCGCTCTGCATGAACCCTTGCAGAGCCATGCTCTCTGCAGAAGCAAAAACATGAGGATGGCGTGACTTGCAGATTGCCTCGAAGGGACCACTCTACTCTCTGTCAGCATTAACCAAATCTTCAGTCTAAACGATCTTGTCCCCCGCGGAATGTCTAAAATACCCTTCACACTTGTAAAATACTATGCCCACTGCTATCACATCTCGCACAACTATAAATAGGTGATGACATTCACCTCAATGGTATGCTCTCTGATACTCAATTCAATTCACTACTTAGCTACGCGCATTTTGCTCGAGCTCACACACACTGCACTTAGAGGTTTCTTCCCCAAGAAACCTTGAAACTTTCCAGTACTTGATACTGACTTGGGCATCGGAGGTTCTTCCCGGAGGACCCCACCCGCTTCTCCAGTCTTGTTTTACAGGGATCTTGCAATTTCCAGTGTGGCGAGGTCGAAATCCAAAGTAGACGACAAAAAGCTTGAAGGGCTGGACCCTTCCTTAAATCCATTTTTCTGTACGTTTTTTAGGGCTTGACCCTCAACCCTCTTAGGATTTTCATATTTGTTGATGATCTCCAATCCGGATCTATCACTTAGTTTATAGTCTATTGTACTCCTTTCTTTTTCATTTCTTTTCATTTATTTTTTAACTAGATTTGTTTAATTTAATTTAATTTAATTAATTAATTGATTATTTTTTAGAAAATCGATATTACATTTAATTATTAGTTAATAGATTAGTGGGTTTTTAATTAGTGGGTTGAATTAGATTAAAATGGGCCATTAGTTTAATATTTAGAGTGCTCTAATTATTTTCTTTTTGGAGTGTGACAATTGAACTGAGACAAACCAAAAAAGAAAGTGAGACGATTGAACTGAGACGGAGAGAGTAAATATTATTGTAGTGATCCCACTTCCATAAATGGAAGATGTATACATTTGTGCTGACCTGAAATGAATTTAAAGGTATCAATTTGAGGAACGGAGGGAGGTATTAGATTTAACATGATGTGAAATTAACCTAATACAAGAATTTACAAGATACATAGGGTATAATTATTTTAGTTGTGTTCAATGGATTAATATATATATATTTCAAAATATCATGTCACTCTCATTTCTTGCTATTTCCCTCTACTTAACCATGGCATGAAACGGTGTGGCCCAGGATAGGCATAAGAACATTTCTCACATATGAAAAATACTATTGGCAATATGACTTTATTAAAAGAGTAATAGATTGATCGTGGGAATTTTAGAAGTGTGAATTTGCATCCATTATTTATTAATAGTGTTCATCTGCTACTTATAGTGGTCCATTAAAATTATATTATAACCCATTTGTTATAAATAAGTACTCTAGTATTTTATATTAACTTCATTAAATATGAACAATATTAAGTACTCCAATTATTTCTAACTTAACATGCTAGTAGATTGTAGTATTTTCTAACAACATGTAGCACTTGCGAACGTTGAGCAAAGCATAGTTCTTTACTAACAAATTTGCGAACTTATTTCATATAAATATACTCCGTAATTATTATTATACTCCTTCCGTCCTATTTTATTAGCTACGGTTTGACTTTGACTTTTTTGACCGCATTTCCACTTAGTATCCCGTAAAAAAAAGAATACTTTAAAATTATATTTTAAAATTCGTACTAAATTTCAATAGAAATATATGCCGAAAAAGTCAAAATCAAAACGTAACTAATGAAATGGGATGGAGGCACTACTACCGTTTATATTGTTTTTTTTTTAAATCTTTCAGTCTTTAAGTCTCTCGTCAATCATCTGCCTTATGTAAACGCAAGACGAATCTTCCAGAACACCCAGAGCTGCTCCACGTCTAATAAGCAGCACCTACCAATGACAGACTTACACGTGGCAAATCGGACCAATCAGACCGTCTATCTCGTGCACCCGTAACTCGCCTCCTAAACCCCGGCTGCAATAAATCTCAGTCACCGCACTCAGAGAGTGCGACAAGAACAGCTCAGTCACAGATATCGCAGCTAGTAAAAAAATGAGGAAATGGACGATCTGCTCCGTTTTGGTGCTACTCTGCCTCTCGTCTCTCCTACCAGATCAAGGTACTTAATTTTCACGAATTGATTTGCTAGCTTGCTAATTTTGAGATCCATTCGGATTATGATTCGTTGTATGAGATGTTTTTCGTGCTTTAGGATTTGTAGTGATAAGTTTGTTTTGAACTTTTTTAGGTAGGAATTTACACGCAAATGCCGAAGCTGAGTCGGATGCGCCTGTCGATCCGCCGAAGGTGGAGGAGAAGATCGGCGCCGTACCGCACGGATTATCCACCGATTCTGATGTCGTGAAGAGGTGATTTGCTTTTTTGCTTATTGTTAATGTGTAAAACGACTGTTCACATGTATTTCGATGAATACGTGTTTAATGGATTTGTTGCTGGTGATGTAGAGAATCTGAATCGATGTCGAGGAAATCGCTCCGTTCGAATGCGGAGAAGTTCGAGTTCCAAGCTGAGGTGTCGCGGCTTATGGATATTATCATCAACTCTCTATACAGTAACAAAGATATCTTCTTAAGAGAATTGATCTCCAATGCTTCAGATGTGAGTCGCTCGCTTCCCATTCCTTTTGTGTTTTATGGCATCTCAACAGCAGATCTCATTAAATTCTGAATATGGTGTGTAATATTTGTGACTATTCAGGCTTTGGATAAGATCAGATTCTTATCACTTACTGATAAGGAAATTTTGGGAGAAGGTGATGATACGCAGCTTGAGATCCAGGTATGCTCCTTTGCTGAATGA
>CM038110.1:12644815-12702315 GCA_001642375.2 Mentha longifolia
AAAAGATATAAGATTTATAAATCAAAGTTAAGACTTGTAATGAAAAATTGGCAAAATTTATAAACTAAAATGTAATCTTATGACAATTCACATTCTAACTTTAAACTAATTATTTCAGAGGTATTTCAGAGGTATACATGTGCATATTGCATCTTTCATTTTTTGGACATGTACTCACTATAACAATACATTTTACACCCTTTAAACATTACATATTTACTACACTTATCATTTATGGCTCACCGCTTAACAATCTCCCGTCACAATAAAGGTGGAACTCAATTTTTACTCACAATAAACAATATTAATTAATTATATTCCTTCTTAAAATTTGTGTCAAATCGGGAAAAGGTTTATGGGGACGAATGAAGTATTAAATAACACTCTTTTACAAGAAATTTTTTATTTGTACTTTCCAATCTTGTGTGAATTAGTACTATCTTCCTAAAACTATTTATTTGATTAGTTATGAATCTTGATAGATATCTATTTTAAAATGCAGTATATATTTTTTTCTAGTCCGATATATTGTAATTCTTTTTTAATTATTTCATGAAACCTTTACCCATCTCATTTTTTCTTGTTAATTAATAATAGGTTGTACAACTCTAATTTTTGGGTATTTGGTTGATATAACATGAGTATTATATTTGAATTCTTTAACTTCAAAGAGAAAAAAATAAAATTGAATTATCTCTTATAACATCTGAGCGTGTGTCAATTAATACATATGAAGGCAAAAAAATTAATAAAAAAATTAAAAAAATAAATACATGTTTCTTAAAAATAAACTTAAATTTGTGGGATTAGGATCCCCTTAGATTTACAATCATACATAGAATGTGTTATATTAAATTAAATTGATATATAAGGTAAATTTAATTTATAGTAATAATTTATTATAATACCACTTAAAAAATATTGTATTTATGGTGTAAAATAGATATTCAGTATCTAGCATAAATATAATTTATTGTATTACATTGTTGCCCTTGTATATAATTTAATAATGAGGACATAATAGGCAATTTACATTAAGCACTCAAGACTCTTTTTATATAAGTATAGATATAGATTAGATTTGACTTGTAACTTTTGGGCATGGGTATTAAGAAATACTTTATTAGTGATAAAAATATAGTAGTATTTTGCATTTTAATCCATAATTTGTTTTTTTTTTCCCTTCAAAAGTAGAGTATCATAAATTTATAAAAACATATTGATAACTGATCTTAAATGAAAGATCGTATCAAAATCTTTAATTTGACATAAAAATCGTAAAAGTTAAAGAACAAACGAGCAAATATGATAAATTTAAAAATTTTCAATTCAATTTTTTTGGGACATGCAGAAGGGGTGTAGATAATGAGTGATTTATTAGATTATTAAATTGATTTAATTAAACTAATAAAATTTTAATTCTTTCAACTTTTATATACTCTCTTTGTCTCATCTAAGACGTTACACCTTCCTTTTTGGGATGTCCCATATATGATGTTATGTTTCCTTTTTGGGTAAAAGAATACATAAATAAATCACAAAATACATTTTTCTTAATTTTTGTGCTAAAAAGAAATATAACATCTTAAATGGGACGGAATGAAATGAGTATATCTTTAAATTTATATTTTGTCCCAATTTTAATCATACAAATTTTAAGATATATTGTGTAAGTTCACCTTGCCAATTCTCAAGTTCTAGCTCTGCCCTGCATGACAAAAATGCCACTACCATACATTTATTTGAGTTCATAACATTTTTAGTTAAATACATACCTACTTCCATTTCCATTTCCACTAACATTGTTTCTTTAATTTCTTACCAATTCATGGATTTCATCTTTACCGTAAACAATGATATTTAAGAAATTAGTATTTCATCCCCGTGGACATACTGTTCAAACAATAATCGAAACAAATAAAATGTTTAAATAATTAAAAGGTCCACTATTAATTTTTAAGTGGTCAACCCATGTAGGCATTGCTTTATCCAGCCATGATTATAGAAACAAAAAACATTGAAAATAGGTGCAAAAATAATCATAGCTAGATGAGAAACTTGGTGAGCTCCACTTTGTTGAAATATGCATGCTCTTCTCACATAAAAGTGTTACAGTAATTGTATGATCACATGCTCCACATGGTTAATTAATTCAACAATTTAGATCATAATATTCACAAATGGAATGATGACACGTGTAAGAGACAAGTATAAGAGAGAGAGAAGTGATAAGCTTTGTTAGTAGACGGAAAGTGTGAATTGATGTTACACAGCAACAAGTGAAATGGATAAGAAGACATAAACAAACATTAATGATTATATATGCAGGCACGCTCCACTTAATTTGCTTGATAATAAGATTACAATTTTTGTGATTATTTAGTTGATGCCACGCATATATAGCCCCATATATATTGATGTATATATAGCGGAGGAATGCTCAAATGCCTACGGTGGACATACTTAATGTGTTCACTGATGACGTGATAATATACATAACTGTTAAAAACTGCCATGTATGTTGACCTATACATACACTACAAGAAAAACTACATTTAGTGACGACAATATGAGTGACGGTCATATTTTTGTCACTACAAGCACACATATAGTGACAATATTTGTACTTGTCACAAAAAGATGTAATAGTAACAAAATCTATTGTTGCCAATGATTATCGTCACTATATGTTAGTAACGATTATTTCTCTGTCACTATAAACACACATATAGAGACGATATTGCATTTTGTCACAAAAAGTTACAGTAGTCACAACTTTTATTGTTGCCGATGATTATCGTCACTATATGTTAGTGACAATAGCATTTTCGTCACTACAAATGAACATACAGTGTCAAGATTTACTCTTGTCACAAATGATGTATTAGTCACAAGTTTTCATGTTGACTGTATGGAATCGGGCTTGAAGAATCAAGGAGGGGTTTCGACAATATTCACATCAAAGTTCATCAAATTCAACGTAGAACACAATTATGAAGGAACCGGTACATGTATGATCGTATCTCCTACTGACCGATTCTGTACCGACACATACTCAGCTCGAATCATCACCTACCATATCTATTTATGCTCATATCATCAAAGGATAAAGGATTGTACCAATTGAAGTTGAAAAAATCGGGTTCTACGTTGATGGTGTTGGAACCGGAGCTTGCTTGAGCTATTTGCAGCTGGAAACATACTCCATATTCGTGATCTACAGCCCGGAGATATAGGGGTACCAAGTTTGGTGGTGAGCGGAAGAAGAGGATCACCTCTTTACTTGGAGAGAGAAAAGTGGTGTGGGTCATGGAGAAGAAGTGAGGGTGGGTGTGGATTCATTTAATCTTGTTTGAGTGATGGTGCAATCCGACGACCAATGAGCTTGCTTTCAGTCTCAACAAGAACTAGATCATTCCGACCTACCTGCAATGATAACATAAAAGTTTTAAAGTCAATGCTAATGATAAAAGAAATCAATAACGTAAATACATACATCATTGGAGAGATGAGCACTGAGATTTTTTTTGCAACGAGGACAACACCCTAGCGCTACTCAGAACTTACTTCGGCCGTGTCTCCCTTCGACCAAGAAGACGTGGGAACTCCTTTAGCTCGCAGCAGCTGTGGCTGATAAGCCGGAAGTGCTACTCAAGTCTGCAACGAGGACAAGAGCCCACCGGAGGACCTGCAACAGGAATCCAATGACAGCAACAATCCAACACTTATATTTTCACGAGCCGCCAACATAATTTTTTTTTTCAATACGAAACACTAGAAAATCCATAATTAAATATTTAGTAGGATTACGAAACATGCCATAAGGATATTATAAAGTCAATACTTTATAAATTAATAAACGAGAAACATGTCGATAAAGAAAATGGATCAAAAATCAAAATCATCATAAGATTCATCCATTCTATCTTCATCATCATCATCGTCTTCTTGCTCTTCCTCTTCCTCTTCCTCTTCCTCTTCATCTTCATCTTCGTCTTCATCTTCATCTTCATCTTCATCTCATCTTCATTGGATCTTCTCTTCTTGATGATGCTGAAGTTGAATCAACAAGTAATGATGGAATTTCATTTCTAGACCATTCGATGAAATCACTGGGAAGTTGAAATATGTCATCCGTGAAGTGTGATTCATTCTGCTGAGTAGACTCGTTAATAATTATAAACTCGCCCTCTTTATTTTCTACCACATTCCACAAACCGCGAGCTTGAGCATGGATAACAACTTTCCAGTCGTTGCCTAATTTCATGTCATTAACATAATATACTTGTTCTGCTTGAGTAGCCAACACAAACGGTTCACTAGTCTTCCACGGTTTTGACATATTTACACTAGTATAATGGAATTTGTCTTTCTGCACTGATCTACCTTCATACCAATCACACTTGAACAACATCACTTGATGATCCCCCAAATAATTCAGCTGAACTATATCTACCAACACGCCATAGTAATAATGGGTTCCAGATACCTCGTCAGCTTTCACAACCACACCATAGTTTTGGGTTTTCTTATCTGCATCATGACGCTTTGTGTGAAATCGCAACCCATTCACAGTGCAACCATTATAATGAATTACTCTTTGATCAGGCCCGTATGCTAAGTATATTAGATCCGGATGAAGTTGGCCTTCAGCCTCCGCCGATATAATCTATCAGAGAATCAAAATTTTATAAAAATTAATATCGTCAACATAAAAAATGTTTAATGAATAAACAATAACTTAGTTAAAAGAAAAAATGTATATGAGAACATTAGTTTAATATAACAAACAAATTATCAATACACAACATTAGTTTTTATTTATTTTTTATTTTTCAAGAATGTCTAATTACTTTAATTTTCCCTTCATACTGCAAAAACGATTTTCTTATCATTTTAATGTATTTATTCTTATCATGTGGGATCTTTATTTAGCTGGAAAAAACAATAGTAATTAATTATGTCTGGTTGGAAAATTAATAGAATAATTATACGAAATTAATTTTTTTTAAACGTTTTGAGTATCCCGTAAAATAAAAAAAAAATTAAATTATACTATTAGGTAAAATAAAAACTTACCCTTTTCTCATACCATTTGGCAAAAGAAGCCTCGTGCTCTTTTTCCACATTGGCACATCCATTCTGTGTTAACATGTCTTTATGCTCGCTAAAAATATTGGAAAATAAATAGTTTCAATCAAGTGTGAAACAAATAGTAATACAAATTTTATTCTAAAACTTTGTTCAATAAGAAACAAAAAATAATATTAGCAAAGTACCTCATATATTCCAGTACTTCGTCGCAATTCTTCAGAACATAAGAGTGCATCTGTTTTATGGAAGTGGCATCAGCAGTCACATAATTACCCGCAGTTGTTAGGGGACGAGCGTTCTCTGAGAAAACAAACAAGTTATTTTGCTGTGTGTCTTTTTGCCTGTCATAGTTACGTTCTACTTTGTTGAATTGAGTTTCAATATCATTCATATACATAGAGCAAAACGTCATGCATTCTTGAGCAATATAGCCTTCTGCCATAGATCCTTCCGGATGTGCTTTGTTAGTAACATACTGTTTTAATCTATATAAGTACCTACAAAAAAATGCATGTAAAATATGTGAGATATCGTATTTGAATGAAAACAAGAAAAAGAAAAAGGATATCTAACCTCTCGATAGGATACATCCATCGATACTGAACAGGCCCTCCCAAGACAGCTTCTCGAACAAGATGAACTGGTAGATGCATCATGATATCAAAAAATGACGGTGGAAAAATTCGTTCCAACTTGCACAAGGTCAGACCAATTTGACTATCCATACGTTCCAAGTCCGATCCTTTCAAACGTGTTGAACAAATTTGTCTAAAAAAATAACTAATCTCATGCAAAGCTTCACATACATTATCATTTAACAATCCACGCACCGAAATTGGCAACAATTGCTGTAAAATGATATGGCAATCATGAGTTTTCAATCCTGAAATGTGACATGTCGTAGAGTTAACACGTTTAGACAAACTTGAAGCATATGCATCCGGATACTTCACCGAGGCTAAGAAATCACACATTTGTCTCTTTTCAAGCTTACTCATCGTATGGCACGCTGGAGGCATCAAAAAATGATTTCCACTCAACTTTGGATGCAATTGATGCCTTATACCCATTTCTTGCAAATCAAGTCGGGCATTAATGTTATCCTTCGTTTTACCATTGATGTCTAACAACGTACCTAGAATGTTGTCGCACACATTTTTCTCAATGTGCATAACATCTAAGTTATGTCGTAAGTTCAGAATTTTCCAATATGGCAATTCGAAGAAAATACTGTGCTTCGTCCAATTCAAATCCACATCACGCTTTCTCTTCTTTTGCTGTGATCGAACCTTTCCGAATGCATTTGGCTGAACATTACGTAATTGCTCTAAGATATCTTCTCCGGTTAAAGGAATTGGTTTAGCCCTATGTTCCCTTTTTCCGTCAAAAGATATCCTATTATCACGCCATTTATGATCATCAGACAAGAAACGACGATGGCACATATAACACACTTTTTTCCCATTAGGTAACCAATCGCTGCAGGTGTCTTTATTACAAACCGGACATGCTAGATAGCCTTTTGTACTCCATCCAGATAGATTTCCATATGCTGGGAAATCATTTATAGTCCACAACAGTGCTGCACGCAAGTTGAACGTAGCATCGGTAGAGGCATCATATGTTTCAATACCATGTTCCCACAACTCCTTTAATTCGTCAACTAGTGGTGCAAGAAAAACATCAATGTCATTTCCTGGAGATTTTGGACCTGGAATAAGCATCGACAGAATGAAGAAAGGGGCTTTCAAACACTTCCAAGGGGGAAGGTTGTATGGCAAAAGTATCACGGGCCATGTGCTATGTGTCAAACCCATGTTTGAGAATGGATTAAAACCATCACTTGCTAAACCAAGTCTAACATTACGCGGATCTTGTCCGAATGTTTCATACTTATTGTCGAAGTCCTTCCATTCTTGGGCATCAGCAGGATGTCTTAGATCTCCATCCTCTTTGCGTTTTTCCTTGTGCCATCTCATATCTTGTGCAGTCTTTTTGAACATAAACAACTTCTGCAATCTAGGCTTCAATGGAAAGTATCGTAAAATTTTTTGAGCAACCCTTTTACGATTGTTTCCATCATCTTTATTCTTATCAACCTCAGAAAATTTATAGCGAGGTGCTAAACAATGTGGACACTCTTCAGCCTTTTCATACTTCTTCCTGAATAAGATGCAATCATTTACACAAGCATGAATCTTCTCATAATCCAATCCAAGACCTCGAATCATCTTTTTAACTTCGTAGTATGAGCTAGGGAGTGAATCACCATCAGGTAGTGCCTTCTTTAACACTTGTAGCAACATGTTAAATGATTTGTTGCTCCACTTACTGATAACTTTTATATGCATCAACGTGACAACAAATGATAGCTTGCTGAAGTTTTTACAACCCGGATATAACTCTTGATCAGCATCTCTTAATAATCTCATAAATATTTCAGACTCCCACCTACCTGAATTCTCGTTGCTTGTAGAGCCTTCGGAGGAAACATTTATACTGGTTGGAGCAAGTAAATCTTCTAACATAGCTTCAGTATCAAGAAAACTATCTCCACCCCTTCCAATATGATCATTAGAAATCATATCATTATCAGACTCATCAAACTCTTCGCCATGAAACGTCCATATGACATAATCTTTAGCAAAACCGTATTGAAATAAATCAGCTTCAACGTCAACTCGAGTTTGGTAGTAAACATTATTGCAATTTCTGCAAGGGCACTTGATAGTCTCTCTTTCATTTTTTGAAGAATACGCAAAACTCAAAAATTGTTCAACTCCTTCAGCATATTTAGGGAGCTTTCTATCGTCCAGCATAATCCAAGCTTTATCCATTTCAAATTCTACACCTTTCATCAATTACAATAACAATACAAGTACGAAATAAGTGAAATTATGAACAAATCAAATGTCACAATCATGTAATTTGAAATAGAATGTAAATGTGATATGGATTAACTTGACACATATAATATCAACTCTTACCACAATTCACAACAGTCCAAGTTCAGTGAACAGATTTCGGAACGTGGCGATAGAGATAGAATGTTCACGCAGTATTTGAAGGCATGGGAGTAGCGACCATGAATTATATGTTTGTCGTTGTACGATGCGAATCTATTCGGTAAAATCGACTATTCGGTAAAATCGACTGCACAGATCAATGTTAGGGTCGTAATATGTGGATACAGAGATAATATTTTGTACCCGTCTCAAGCGAAAAAGAAGAAGATGAGGAAATTAAAAAATACTTGTTTTTTTCATTTTTACTTAAGGATATATTTGACTTCAAAGAAATGATGATTATTGCGAAATATCTGTAGATAAGTTGCAGATTATCAATCAAAAAATACCTTTTATTTTATTTATTTATTTAGTAGACAAGATTATATCAAACTTTTATGCCATATCTTTTACTTAACACGTGTATAATTTTGGAAAAACTTAAGATTGTATCATGTATGTTATTAGTGTATGTTATCATTGTATCAGTACTTATCACAAAATGTATATTTTTTTAAATCAATATGTATTGCTTATGTTTGTTGTGAATTTTTTTAAATTAGTTTTAATAACTTAGTGATTTCAGTCTTTGATTTTAAGAAAATATTTTAATGTTTCCTTTTAAGTTTTTTCATTATTCGAGTATTCAATTCGGATTCGGTAATTAATATTCGCATAATATTCGCAAAATATTTGGATTTTCATATTCACATCATATTCGATTCAAATTCGAGTTCGTAAATTATTTAACGAATACAAATCGAATACCGAATACTGAGATATTCAATTCGATTCGATTCATTTGCAACCCTATTCCATCGTGATGCCGCTAAAATAGAGGACTTTAAAATTTAATATCACTTTTATTGACCAACGACCAAGAATTCGTATCATAATTTTATATAAATGACATAACTACAATTTTTTAAACAAGGGATTGAAATATATTTTATTAAGGAAGATAAATTTAAATGAAGTAGAAGATAACAACTCACACAATTTGAAGGGAATGAAATTAGACACGAAAATTGTGTTCGACCCGACCACTACTTTTTCATTAGCTCCACATACCTTGGTAGAAGTATTTTATACATTTCCATTGCAACATCTTCTCCATCTTCATCATTCATGGTGATTGGCTTTTTTTCCCTTTTAATCGCAGCCCGACGTTTGGAAGGTGTTGACAGAACATCGTCTTCAACTTCAGAGTCGGAAACATACAAGTTCACATTGTCTGCTTGGTTGCCTTCATCATTCATTGGCATAAGCTTTTTTTCAAGCTTCATTGGACCCCGGTGAATTGAAGGTTTTGAATGAAAATTGTCTTCAACGTCAGAGTCAGACACGTAACCCCTTCTAGAGTTTGCGGCATCACGAAGTTTCAAAGCCATAATTTCAGCTCTTCCTAAGGATGCTTTTGCTTCCTGAAGAGCTTTGACAGCCTCTTGAAATAGAAATTCATCCGATGTAAATTCGTCCTTTTTGTTTGTATCCATGTTTTATTAGAGCTAAAATTTACATACATAAACAACATATAAACGCCATTTTCATTAAATAGAGCTAAGTAACCATAAGTAATTTTAGGCTTTAATTAATACCTGTAGATATAAGTGAAGCGAAGAAGCTAAAGCCGAATAGTTCGTTTCTGAAAGTTCTTTTTATGAGTTGCATTAGCAGACAATGAAATATATATGCATATATACATGTGAACAACAGTACCGTGGTTATCACAAAATGGTAACAACATTGCTAATATGGAGATTGACTAAATCTTTTAGCTGAGTTTGTTTTCATGTTCCATCCTTCTATTTCTCGTTTAACAATGTTAACAATAAGTATGCATATGAAATCTAATAATGTGGAACAAATTTCAATAAATATACTTATATTTAAATTCACATTTTGCTATTAAATTAATTTTGTTGTCTAATACCTCGCATAATTAATGACATAGTGATGCGGCACGATTTATGCAATGTCTTGATCATCCGAAGAATTCGCGCAAGTGTCAGAATTTGGCAAAATCCTAGTATTTTTCGGGTGGAAACGACGTTCTGAGCAAAAAGTTCATTTTTACTTTAATTTTTTTTCAACTATATATACATTTAGGTAATATTTGATATAAATGATTAACAATTATTATTTTGAATGTTAATGTAATGGGTAATTTTTTTCTTTTAAAAAATACACGAGGCCAACAAAAGGAAACACAAAATTGCAGCCCATTACTATTATTCCCTCCATCTATTTTCCATTGTGAATTGATGAAATACAATTAAAACAAACAAATAAAAGAAAAAGATACATAAAATAGAACGTGATTCCCCCACATCAGAGAAAATAGAAAAAACTGCCGCCAACTCCCTCACACCCATGAACTAAAGAGCGAACTCTCTCAGTACAAGCAAAGAAGACCTGAAAGAAAATAATGTGATTCGGCCTTTCTTCTTCCCTCAGATCGACGAAAAGCCAAAGAATTTTAGGTATGTACATATGTTATCAGTTGGAGGTGTGTTGGTCGATCGAGCATACTCGATTCTTATATTCTTATATATTTTTTTTTTTCTTGTTCAGTAGTATGAATTGTCTATGCTTTCAATGAAATATATTCAGATGCCATTTTGCTTAAAATAGTTTAGGTAGTTGTGTAATCGGTAGGGAGAATGTTCTAATCAGGAATGGTAGAATCATTAGGGTGAGGTGAGCCAAGCTGTTCGACGAACGTCTTATATTTTATTGTTTTTTTTATATCAATTCTTATATTTTACTATTCGAATCAATTCTTATATTTTATTGTTTTTTTTTGTTCAGTAGTGTGAATTGTCTCTTCTTTCGAATACATATGTTCAGATGCTATTTTGCTGAGAATAGTGTAGTTAGTTTAGTAATCGGCAGAGAGAATGTTCTAATCAGGAATGGTAGAATCATTAGGGGGTGAAACCAACTGTTCGACGAAATGTTCCAATCCATTCTTCCCTTTTCTTGTTTTCTAGTTGAGTACTATGAATTGACTGTGCTTATTGAGATGCTATTTTGTTTAAAATAATTTAGGTACTTGAATAATCAGCATAGAGAATGTTCTAATCAGGAAATTAGAATCATTAGTGTGAAGCCTAACTGTTTGATGAAATGTCGAATGATTCAAAGAATATCTGTACTTATGTTATGGTTGATATTATGTATGTAATGCATCTTTGAAATTATACTACATGCAGTTATGCAGGAGTCTTTTCTCTTATTGTTTTATTCTATAGTGTAGAGATATCACAGAGAGATTAGCTTTGGCTACCATGGGAAGCTTAGAAAACGAGGATCAAATAACTGATAGACAATCAATTGAAGGAGAACAACAATTGGACCAACGGAGTGATGGACACTCAGTTGAAGGAGAACGAAATATGGTGCAAATAACAGATAGAGATGGAGAAGGTAATTTAACTTGCACTATCTTAATGGAAAAATCGTTTGTTGATTTTTTTTATCTTTTTAGTATATAGTTGTATATTTTAAGTCATTAATCTATGATTATATTCTTTAAGGATCATCAAAACGTAGACGAGGTGTGACTAGAGGCCTGTCAGTTCAAAAAAGACGTTGTTGGACTAAAAAACTGGACGTCGTTTTTCATCCTACAAGGAATCGTATTGTTGGGGAAAATGCTAAGGATTTCAAGACAGAAGCTTGTGTGGTAGTGAAAACATACTCACCAGTGGAACATGCTCGTTGGAGAGACATTCCGGCAGAGACCAAGAGGAAGATGTGGCTTGCAATGAAGGTAAATGTGTTTGGGAAATATTGTGCAATTTGCTTGGTATGTCTGAAGTGTGCTTTTATTTGAAAAAAAAAAATTAGCAAAATTTGTTCATTGTTATTTAATTTTATGATAGTATTTTAGATGATAAAAAGGCATGTATAGTTATTAATAGGAGAATTGTTATCATTTTTTTAAAGGTTTAAGCTTGAGTTTTATTAGTAATTCATGGTGTTGCAGCAAAAGTTTAACTTGGAAGAAACTGATGTTGCCCTAACGAGAGTGTTTGAGCAACTCCATCGTCAATTTATAAGTTATAGGCATAAATTGAACATGTATTATCTCAAGAAAAAGGATGATGAGGATATCTTGGATCACCCTCCCAATGGAATAGATCGAGCAGGTTGGGAACTTCTAATAGACTATTTCACGAGTGATGAATTTCAGGTATTATACTTTACTTTTCTTTTGTTCTTTTCATATCTTCTTCATATTTTTTTGTTCTACTTTTTGAATTTGAACCTTTAGGTAAAAGTTTATATAAATCGATCACAAGTTGCTGCATTTTGCTTGTTGGGGCCTATTTTAAAATAGGCATGATGACGCTATTGTAAAATTGACTCTTAAAATAGGCATGATCACGTCTATCATCAAAGTTATATTTTCCAGTTCACAAACAAGATGCGAACTAATTATAAAGTTCTTATATGATTCTCATTCCAAAAAAGGAATTCAGCTTTGTGTTTTTATATTTAAATGAGCTTTGTGGTTTTTTATTTTTATTTATTATTATTACTTTTTTTTGTAGAAAGTTAGTATTCGAAATAAACAAAATAGGGATCATTTGAAGATGAGTCACTCATGTGGAACAAAATCTATTGCTCAGTACTGCTATGAAAAGGTATGTGAGTATACATAATGATTTAGTAGAAATCACTTTAGCAAATTTATCCTTCTAATTTGTTTATTATCTATTAGCGTGACGTGGAAACTGGGGAGGAGCCCACACGTACTATGGCATGGAAACTGAGCCGATACAGTACTAAGAAAAAAGATTGGATTGATGGAGCTTCGGGAGAAGTTTATGTGAGTATCATGCTATTTTTAATTATTTTAACTAATTAAAGAAAATAAATTCAGCGGTTATTTCACTTTGAGGTGCATGCAAAGTAATTTTAATACTCGGTAACAGTTTATTGATTTCTCTTTTTTTTTCATTATTTATAATTACTTTTAAAAGTACAACAATTTGGATTATATATGAAATTGTATATGCTAATGTAATTTATGTTTTAGGATAAACTTGTTAAGTTGCAAAGCGATCCGGCTGAGAATGGTGATGGTCCGTTGCCTGAAGACGAAGCCTTTGTGAAGGTTCTTGGTAAAGAAAAGTCGAGTCGTTTGCGTGGCTGTGGAGATGGGATGAAGCCACCTTCAAAAAGAAGAGAAACAATAAACTATGAATTGCTAAGGGAGAATGAAGAATTAAGGAAGCAAAATGAAGAATTGAACTCTAAGTTTGAGTCTTTAGCAGCTAAAGTTAGCAGCCAAGAAGCCAATCTACAAGCTCAACTTCAATCTCTTTTGAAAGCTCAACTCCCGGCTATTCTTCAAGGCTTGAATTCAAATAGCCAACTCTCAAATTCTAATTAGTGCAAGTAAGGTTATATTTATTATTCACGTAACTTATAGTAATATTTTTCTATACATTTCATGCTAATCTTAATTACCTAAATTATCTTTTCATTGTTTTATTTGCATATTTGCAGGTTTCCGGTTTAAAGTGTTATGGCTAGAAGATATGAGTGATGTTATTATATTTTTATTATGTAGT
Source organism: Mentha longifolia (assembly GCA_001642375.2). NCBI lineage: Eukaryota > Viridiplantae > Streptophyta > Magnoliopsida > Lamiales > Lamiaceae > Mentha > Mentha longifolia. The sequence goes on from CM038110.1 coordinate 12,658,500, forward strand.
TAGGTGGACATCGTGTTTGTCGTTATTTCAGTTTAGTTTATTTGGTTTTAATTTTTACGTTGTGACGTTGGTATGGATATTACGTTTAGTTTAATGAGATTGTTGGATATTTATCTTCAAAATATTGTTTTATATTTATGTTATTGCAAATTGTAGTTCCTAACTGTGATCATAATAATTTATGATGGAAAAAAATGTAAAATAATTAACGTTAATACATTAATTGTGAAGAAATAAACTTTATTATTTAATATTTTAGTGACAAAAGCTACAAATTTAAGTGGCAAAAATTGTTTGTCACTAAACATCTTCTCTCTTGTGACAACAAGTTTTTTTTTAATGACGACAACTAAGAGTGACTATACACTTGTCATTAGTGACATTTTTCTATGATTTAGTGACAATACATGCACGTGACTATAAATTTGGTTTTTAGTGACGACTCTATTACGTGACTACAACATATAACTGTAGTGACGAGTGTAAGGTGTCACTACAAATTTGGGCAATAGTAACGACTACTGTGTGTCATTGTAAAATTTTGATATAGTGACAATAGTAATACGTCACAAAATAAGGATTTTTAGTGACAAGATCGTCCGTCACTGTAAGAAAAATTATAGTGACGACACTATTAATGTTGTGGCTATAACTTTTTGTGACGGGACTTATAACGACAAACACAAAAGTTGTCACTAACTAGTTTTAGTGACGATTTAGCCACGTACAGTGACAAAAACTGCCGTCACTAAACGCAGTTTTTCTTGTAGTGATAACGGTTTAAAAATGTTATTGTCACAATACATTATCCCTAAGGACGACTCAACCGGCGCATGACTAGGGTTTCAATAGAAGGGGAAAGACTTATAACTCAGTGAATAACAAAATGAATAATTGAATAGATTCCTTCAATAGAAACTTGGAAGACAAACAAAGATACGAAAAAGCTCAAGACTCAAGTGTTACATGATTATCCAAGAGAAGTAACCCTGTAGAGTCAAACATAATCCAAATTCATGAAGGAATAAAAGTAGAGTAGTTCTTGCTAGTTCATGAAGCCAGTTACACATATTTATCAAAATAAGATGATTGAAACATACAATGAAAGTTTTTAACATAATAGATACATATATGAAGATATGTATCTATTTTTTAACCAAATTCAAAAGATAAGTGAGTCTTCTCTCAACACTGTCCCCCTTACCATCTCGCTCAACCTGCAAGTTTTTAAAAATTCAAGCACAAGCTTTTACTATGTGTTTTTGAAAAACAGATAGTAAGATAATCACCAATCATCCATTTCACATTTATCACAAGATGTTATCAAAAGACTTGTGAAACTAAATCAACTTTATTTTGATAAACAATAGGAATGTGCATTCCTTTTTTTTCTTCCACATCTGTATTATGCCACTGCGCCGGGTAAGGTGGCCATCTTCCCGGACACTACCATGCATGAACTGGCCCTTCTTGGGAGCCAACAATACACGACTTCGTGTACACATAACCTGGCTAGTGAACTTCAACTAACTCATACTCGATCGATAAAAAGTTGGCAATCCAACATCGATAGGCATCAATACATAAAGTCAAAAATATTTTATGTATGAAAGGGTTTGAGTCAACTTGCTTTACTTTCAAAAGATGCTTCACTATAGCAACATGATAATTTTCCTTGAAAGAACACCCACCTAGCTACAAAAGTGATTGAGAGTTTACTGGTTCTTCTTCACGTTCCTTGGCCCTCGCGCCGCGATTGACCTTTAGGAAAAGTCTCATTTCAGAAGGTATTCGAGTTTTAGAGATATATGTTATTCTTAGCGCGAAGAAAAATATCTTCTTGATTTTATTTGAATTTGTATGGCTTTAACTCATATCTAACTCGTAACACGACTTAGGCTCACATGTTAATCAAACTTAAAACTTTAATGTTTAACATCTTTCTCTTATATATCAGTTGTCGTAGTTAAAATAATAATTAAGTCTTTTTTTTAGAAATAAAATTCTAAAAGTCTATATCTTGTAACAAAAGTTGTTATGTTGCAGCCTGCTTTAAGATATTGATCGAACCTAAAGAGACAATAAAGTACGAATCAAGTGGCACTAGAAAGCCATGAAAATCTAGTCTCGTATGAAAGGAACAGTGATTGAAAATGATTTTCGAACTAGTCCCAAAACTTAATTTTAAATATGACACTTGACAAAGTCATAAAAGTTTCATCATATGACAAACAAACCTAAGAAGGGGAAGGGTCCAACCTCCCATACTTTAACAACTTGCACTATAATAAATAATTAACTAAAGAGACTTGATCCTCTGTTGTCTCAATAACCCTTTTTCTAACAATTTATCAATAACATTTATCAGCCTTAAGTAAACACTAAACATATTCTCTTATAATTAGATAACACATTGATTTAAAATCTTCAAAAAGATTTCTGGAACGTGTGACCATTCAAAGGTCGGGACACTATCTTTTCATTTCTCATTAATTGGGGGCTGTGGGGGTATACCAGTAATTTTTATTTTATTTTTATCATTAATTGTTTTTTTATATAGGGGGCTATAAAGAGTAATTTAGGGGCTATGTTTAGAATTAATTACCCTTTCATAACATGAAATCATTTCAGCCCAAGAGGCCATGCATAGGCCCAGGCCCACTATCATGAAGTCCAACATTTACCCATTAAACAGTCCCGTATGTTGTGGTGCTACTCAATCAAAATCAGTCCAAAACAAATTAAATTGCAAGAATGGCCCAATTTCCTAATTAAGGCAAGCCCAAAATAATACTAATAGTTCCCTTCCCGACCTCTCTTCTTCTCCCTAACTTGCACCGCCACTCTCTCTCTCTCTCTCTCTCTCTCTCACTAGAGTCATAAGTCCTAAAATTTGAAAATTCCCAAATCGGATTTCCTAAAATCGGGATTCTCCCGATTTCCCGCTTCCGGCGTCTCACCGCCGCCCTGAAGCCGGCGCTGCGGTCTTCATCATCGTCTTTCCGAGCCAGTGCCTCGGCCTTTCATCTTCCGCCGCCACCAACAGCGCAGTAGTGTCTCGCCGCTCCCTTCCTGCCACAGCCTCCGTATACATTTCCACTCTCTGTCCATTCCTCTGCAGCTGTGCTTGTCCGCCGCCGGCCAGCCATTAGGTAATTACTCTCTCTCTCTCTCTTGTTTCTGTACCTCATTCCCTCTCTCTTTGCAGCCAAATTTTTCCCTTCCCCGCCGTTACCGACCAACAGTCGCCGGTGGCAAGACTGCACTGGTAATTAATATCTCCACAATACTTGTAGAAGCTGGCAGATTAGATGAGTCCAGTGTGGGTGTTTTCCGTTATGCTCCATTATCTACTGTGCATCCTTCTTAAGTTGGCCTGCAAACAGCTTCTTTAGTATTGATCGATTTGACTGAAGGACCTTTCAAGAATTCTGAAAAACTGAAATTTGTTTATTTGTCTTGTAAAATTAGCTTTGCTCTTCACGATTTCCTTGGTATGAAGTCTGATGAGAATATCATTAAAGCTTGACTTGACAATAATTTGTTCGGATCCTAGTTGTGTGATGGGAGGTCGAACATTAATGGTTCTGGACCTTCCTCTTCCTAGCTAATTTTTATTGGTTATCTGAAAGCCATTTTTAATTTCTTATTTGCTAGAGACAGAGATCAATGGCAGATTTTACGACTTCCACACATAGAGCGAAGTGGATATTTACGCCTCAGTCTCTTGTAATGATTATTCCCTTCCAAACCACTTTTATTTGTGTCACTTTAGGTGTTGTGTTGTGGTTTCTCTTGATCTTACTTTGTGCTTTTCCCAAATCGGAAAAAAAATAGTTTCTACTTTTTTATATGAACCTCAAGTTTTTGTTGGATTTTGCAGAAGGAGAAATACAAGGAGGCTAACAAACGAGCTAAGCAAGCACTTGAGAAGGTATGCTTGTTGTAATTAGGAAGTGTTTGCGAAATATTATTATACTTGGAGCCACTTTGTATGGCATTGATCAATACTGGGGATTGGAAAGGATGGGTACTGGAATTAAACTTGTAAATGGTGGTCAATTGCATAAGCTTTAGAAATTTTAGTTTTGGGACCAGTTGAATCTGCAGATAAGCTCTGCAGGAAGCATTGCCCTCTGCCCTATGGAATATATGTCTTCTTTAGCTTTTAAACATTTAAGGGCCACTGATAGTTGACAATTAGTCCTACAACCATTTTGCTTGCGGGTTCTAGCTAATTAACTGCCAATGTAGTTGCCGTCGCTGTTTACAATAGCGCCAACTACTCTGGATGCTAAAAACCCTAGACATTCTCATTTAGATTTCATATTATGTCGAAGGAAGTTGAATTTAGTGAGAAGCATAATTGAGCTCAATTAATTATAGTCTGTGAACTCGTCGCGTTGTAGATCAGATTAATAGTTGAAGTCTGTCAAACAAGCTAGATGGAGCAGAATATTTATAATCTTTGAGACACATGGCGAATTTGATGTGTACAGTCTTTTCTTATTCAATCGCCTGCCAAGTTTGCCTGGATTTATTTAAAATATATTGTGATTATAGTGTTTCTGCAATATGACATTCCAAATGATGCTAAGACTGTGATGTTTGGCAAAAGTATGGAGCTACACGAATGGAAGTAGATGTTGATGGATCCTTCTCTTATGCTGAACCACAATGCGACCCAAAGGCTAGTGGTAAGGGTTTTTCTAAAATTAATCTTAGTGAACTGAAATCTGCATCTGTATGTTGTCATCGCTGGATGCATTTGCTTATTAATAAAGAATCACATAGTCATTCCATGTCACCATATTGCTGGTGTACAGCTGACAAGCATTCACGTCCAAAAGCTCTCAAGACAGAAGAAGAACTACTTTTGCGGGCTTTCTACGAGTTTAAAATCCAAGATGTTTGTGATGCCTTCAAGTTTCCACGTAAAATTCAGGTATTTATGTCTCTGGGATCAATGCTCAGCCAAAATTATACGGAGTATATGATTGTTATTGGAACTTACAGTATCATGCTGTGCAGGCCACTGCTCTTATCTACTTTAAGAGGTTTTATTTGCAATGGTCTGTGATGGAACATCACCCAAAAAATATCATGTATGGCACTGCTTCTTCATGCCACTTTCTTGTAGATTAGTTATCAATTGATTTTCGGATTCCCGGATACAATGATTAGAACACAAGGCACAAAAATGATTATTTCCATCTATTTCTGCCTACATACACACACACACACCCACAAAAAAAAAAAAACCCTAATATTACAAGTGAATATTTTATCATTTGGCTCTTAGTTACGAAATGATTAATCTAGGAATATGTCAATGGATAACTGAAATAGATCATCTGCATTGCAGGTTAACCTGCATATATGCTGCTTGCAAGGCAGAGGAGAACCATGTATCAGCGGAGGAGCTTGGGAAAGGGATCGAACAGGATCATCATATGATTCTTGATAATGAAATGCTGGTTCTTCAGGCATGAGTTTCACATAGTTTACTGCATCCAATATATTGTTTTTTTTTCATTGATTGATATTTGTTTCTGTCACTGCAGAGTCTAGGATTTGACCTTATAGTTTATTCACCATATCGACCACTTGAAGGCTTTATCACTGATATGCAGGTTCTTTACTGTACTTATATATGGCAAATACAAAAACAAATCATTATTTCTTACCACTATATTTGCTCATATGCTGCAGCTTCTTTATTGCTTCTGTTAGTTGATCCATATATCATTCTTACGTTATTAAAGTTTTTCTTCACTTTGTAGGAGTTTGGCGATGCAATCGCATGCCAGCCTGAGATTGTGAAGGTCCGTTTCTGGTCATCTTTTTAAAATTTATATATCATGCACTCTAAGGTGTAATTCAAAAGTGATTAAAGCAAATTTATTGGTTCGTTTATTAATTGATGGCAATTCACATTGTTAGCGTGTGACTGTTGTTACATTTCTCATATTGCAGTTAAGTTGTTTTTATGTGAAAATATTCAAGAATGAACATTCTTCTCTGTATATGAAAAATTATTTATTCAGATTTTTTTTTTATTTTTATGCATCTTCAAAAATTCTCTGTGTATTCAGAAAGTTGTTAATTCTCATTAAATGGGGATGATATGTTGTTTCAATAGTAAATGTACAAAGATATGTATCTAGCATGATTATATGTGACATCAGTTCATGCTATGTTAAGTGATGCGTTTATAGATTCCAATTAGCATCTCGTTTTACGTGACATGAGTATAATGAATGTCTTAGGTATCTTCCCATGTCCAATTCGTATTTTAACACTTTTATCTTTGTATTATTTGCTACAGAATATTCATGAATCTGGGAAAGCTGAAGTTGATAAAATTATGCGCACAGAAGCTCCTCTTCTGTTCCCACCAGGGCAGGTACAATTCAAAATTCCTATAGTAATCTCCCAGAACATATTATTGTTGTAAATCCACAATTTTGCCTCAATTGCATTGAAGATGGGATGTTGCTTGTGATTGGTTATGATCACATTTTTCGTGATTTGTTTGCTCTAATTTCAGCTGACATGCTCTATCTTACTGGCCTTTTCTGCTTTTGCAGCTAGCACTGGCAGCTCTACGAAGATCGTGTGAGTTGCATAAAGCTATGGACTTCGAGAGGTTTAACAAGCCTCCAACCCCTGAATAAATTATGTTATGAGAATGTATATTGATTCTTGGAAATAATTCTCTTGACAGATACCTTAAAAATGTGCACTCTCGGCAGCACCCAGCACATGGCATTTCAGAGCTCAACCTTTCCATGAATGCCATCGATGGGCTGGTATAGTTTTCGCGTTGAATTCGTTGCATCATCCTAACTACATATATATGCTCGCCTTTCTTCACGTGCTGAGTTGCTTTTGATATTGTTACTACAGATTAGTAAGCTCGAGACCCCTACCTCAAAAGATGTAAAGCACATCGACAGGAAACTCAAATCGTGTTTGGATCCAACTTCACATGAGAAGTACGTGCTATAAACTTATCATTCACTTGCAATCCCCCTCCCTCATCTCTTTCTTTCTCCTTGTGTAAAGCATGTCCCTTGTTTTTGGCAGGAGCAAGAAACGAAAGCACAGATCGAAGGAGGGTTCGAATGAAATGCACGACTCGTAATGAATGAGAGAGAGAATTATACCTACTGTCCTATTTCAGTGTGGGCATTCTTGTTTTTCTCTTCATCAAAATTTTGGCTAGCATTTACAATTTACATGTGTAATTTTAGGTACGAATTCTTTGTATCTGTGAACGTGTTATATGCATGTTTTCCTTCATTTAAAGTGCTATTGAAAGTAGAGCTGTCAAACGCTTGGGCCGGGCTGGCCTGAGCCCGAACCCATCAGGCTTGAGACAAAAATTGGGTCGGGTCCGGCGGGCCCAAAATTCCATCGGGCTGCAAAAATCAATACCCAAACCCGGCCCATGAGAAAATTATAGTGTAAAATTTATTGGGCCGACCTGGCCACCTGAGTCCATCGGGCTTTTGAGCGTATTGGGTCGGGTCGGGCCGGCTCAAAATTTCAACGGGCCTAGAATTTCATAATCTAAGCCCGCTCAAACTACGGGTGGGTTGAGACTACCCATCGGGTTGAGCTTTTTTGGGCTAAATTTGACAGCTTTAATTGAAAGTATCAAACGAAGGTGAGTAGTACAGTTGATACCCTTTTATTAAATCATTTGAGAGTTTAAATCTCTTAACAATGTTTTTAATTACTAGTAGAGATTATGTGCAACCAGATATATTTTTTTATTAATTTAAAAAAATATGTTAAAAATAATTTTCTTATATTTCATTATTTATATCACTTATTATTTATTATTGTGAGTTTTATGATATAGTACGTTATAAACAATAGATTCTTGAGGAGATGAATAATGTTATTGGAAAATTTAAAAGATAAATAAGAGTTGAAAAGTAGAATTGTAGTTGAAGTAAGAGAAGTTTATATAAATTTAATTTAATAATAAAATTACATTCATAATTATTTTGTTATTCTTAAAAGTTAAAACAGATTCAGAATATAGGTATATTAGGCAAAACAAAAATTTGTAAGAATTGACTCTTTTATAATAGTAATAGATAAAAAAACCCAAACAATTGTAAAAAAGTTAAATATAATTAAATGCGAATAGTTACCAAAACAATGTTTTCCCTTTTAGCAAACATTTGAAAACAAAAATATAAGAAAAAGGCAAAACCACAAACGGTGGGGCTTTATTTATTTTATTTATTTTTGAATGGCTTTTGCACCCTTATTTTTTAAAAAACTAGTATTGCACTCGCACGGAGAATAATTATTTTAAATAAATTGTTATTCCAAATATAAGATTAAGATTATTCTTTTAGGCTGCGTTTGGTAATCATCTCAAGATGAAGAATGATGATTCATCTCAAGATGACTCATATGAATAGTGTCAAGATGAATCATTCATCTCACCATTTGGTAGCAAAAAATTCAGACCCGGATGATATCATATTGTGTTTGGTACAAATTGCAAAACTCTAGATTAAAATTTAAATTGACTATTTTACCCTTATTAAATACCCCTACCGATTTCACTTTTTATCGTTGAGATTAAATAGTACCCTTTATTATTTATTATTTATTACTCTGTATTATTATTATTATTATTATTATTATTATTATTATTATTATTATTATTATTATTATTATTATTATTATTATTATATTGTTGAGTTATTATTTTTATTATTCTTGTTATTATTATAATTATTACCATTATTGTTATTATTTATTATTATTATTATTATATTTATTATTATTATTATATTATTGAGTTATTATTTTTATTATTCTTGATATTATTATAATTATTACTATTATTGTTCTTATTTATTATTATTATTATTATATTATTATTATTATTATTATTATTCTTGTTATTATTATAATTATTACTATTATTATTATTAAATTATTATTATTATTTATTATTATTACTATTATTATAATTGTTACTATTACTATTACTATTATTATTATTATTATTTTATTAAATTATTAATATTTATTATTATTACTACTATTATTGATATTATTTATTTATTATTATGATTATTTTATTACATTAATATTATTATTTATTATTATTACTATTATTATATTTATTATTATGATTATTTTATTACATTAATATTATTATTTTATTACATTATTATTATTATGATTTATTATTATTATTACTATTATTGTTATTATTTATTTATTTATTATTATTATTATTATTATATTACATTATTATTATTATTATATTATTATTATTATTATTATTATTATTATTATTATTATTATTATTATTTGAAATCGTATAAATACATAAGGGTAAAATGGTAAGAGAGAGAAAGTATTGTGTTACTGTTTTAATGAGTTCACCTCATCCGACAAAAACGTGAGATGACTAAACAAGGCGGAACAGTGAAATATCAACGGGCCTTGTATTCATCTCGGGCCCTCCAGTTTATTTTAGTTGGTTACCAAACAGTGAGATGAACCAAGATGATCTCTCTCATCTTGGTTCATCTTGGTTCATCTTCTTTACCAAACACACCCTTAGGGTTTGTTCGGTATGGTAGACATGATAAGGTGGGATAAGGTAAAAATAAGCATGAGTTATCTTGAAGAGTACAAATGATAAAAACTTGAGTCTGTTTAATCTATGTATTTTCCCACAAATAATAAAAACTTGGGTCAGTTGGGCCTTATCATGCGGTTGGATTTTAATCTGGGTTGCACCACATCCAACCAATGTTTTGATATCCGGACCGTATAACGAACCGGTCCTCGAACTGGGTCACTGGGTCAATTGGTTGACCCGTTTTGAAAAAACCGGATAAACCGTTTATAATTAATATATTTATATCTATAACATATACACATATAAAGATATTAATAATTAGTAAAATTACAAACATTATATTAAATTTATAAAAATATGTAAGTACAGTATTAAAAATTAGTACCAATCATTGCTAAAACATTTAGTACAAAATGCAATTTATTTATTATATTATTTATATATTCTAGTAGCAATTCTTTTGCGAAAAATTATTGCTGGAGTAGTAATTTTAGTGCAATTTAAAATTAGAAAAACTCACATAAAGAAATTCCCATATAGGTTCCTATTGCATTTTATTATACCCACGTGGGCCACGTCTCTCTCTCTCTCCCCATTTCTCTTTCCCCATTCCCTGATACACCAAACCCTATCTATCAGAGGCGGCGCCTCCCTCTGAAAAAAAAACAAATTTCATGAATAACGATACTCTAATCCACATTGTTGTTAAAGTGCGAATTCCATTGTGCTTCGCATAACGCAGGTGGAAAAAAGAAGTTTCGAATGAAATCACGAATTCATTTGGATCGCCGATTGCCGGGTTTCGACAGTTTTGGCCGGTTCCGTCCGGGTCACGGCGGGTTGACAGCGGACCCATTCACGCACACACCCGGACCGGCCTAACGAACGGTTGGCGGTCAAACCGGTCCGACCGTCCGGTCCGGTCCGGGTTTGAGAACATTGCATCCAACCCATGCGCCTTTATAAAAAAATTCAACAAAAGTACTACTGTTTATAAATAAAAAGTCAACTATCATGAATAAAAGTGTCAATTTTTTTACGCTCAAAATTTTTAATCCAACGCGTAATTGTTTAGTCTTGTATTTATTTATATTATATCTTATGAGTGAAGATAACATCTTCCACTTGTCGATAAATAAAATACTATTACTCTACTATTTTTAGTCAAAATGTCAATTCTCTCGTAAATAAAAGTATCAACTGTTATGAATTAAAATGTCAATTATCATAAATAAAGGATTCAATCTTTATACATTTTTAAATTAATATAATTTGATATGGAACAGATCAATGTGCAGATCCTGATTCAATTGCCCCAAGTTTGGAGAAGTTCCAGAAAAAAATAACATAAATCAAAATCATAATTTCAGAGCAAATACTAATTATTTTTAAAACAATCGTAAAATTATAATTGTTAATCAACATATAGTAATTATTTAAGAAGCAAGATGAATGATCCTCTACCTATTGTGGACATATTTAATGTGCACACAGTTGACGTGTCTGTGGTATATTTAAGGAAAATTATTATTAATATACCTTTAAAAAAAAAACCTACTAAAAAAACTAAATTCTAAATGAAAAAATGCATTGACACATCAATTATAGGCACATTAAAAGTGTCCACGATTAATAGGGGACATTCCTATAAGCAATACATTTTGCAATGTAATACTAAGTACTACCTCCATCCCACCTAATTGTCACATTTACTTTTTGACATTTCGGCACGTTTTTCTACCGAAACCTCTTACGAGTTTTAAAATATAATTTTGAAGTATCGTTTCTTTTACGGGATACTATGAGTGTCATAGTATCCCGTAAAAGAAACGATACTTCAAAATTATATTTTAAAACTCGTACTAGGTTTCGGTAGAAAAGCGTGCCGAAATGTCAAAAAGTAAATGGGACAATTAGGTGTGATGGAGGTAGTACTTCGTAACAAAATTTAATTTATTTATGTTTAATAACAAAAGTACAATTAGAATTAAAATGAATACTACATAAGAGCCCAAATGCCCGAATGCCTTTCGTGAGAAATATGTTAATTATAAGGGAAAAGGTGACTTTATGGCCCCAACTTTCATCCCTTGGTTATTTTATGGCCCCAACTTTCATCTTGATTATTTTATGGCCCCAACTTTTATTTCTTTATTATTTTATAGCCCCAACTTCGATCTTAATTATTTTATGGCCCCAACTTTCATCACTCGGTTACTTTATAGCCCAATTTTTTTTATGTTAATCATTAGCTTGAATTTATTAATTTTTTTGATATATTGTACATTATTAGAGTATATATTACATGGAGGGAGATCATATAGAGTACATTATTAATTTATTGTATATTTTTTTAGCACCTTTTATTGCATGTTATGCATTTCATTAATAATTTCTTTTTTTATTGTTTCTTAATAGAGCATTTTTTATTGTTTATTTTAATATTTTTCATTGCATATTAAAGCATATTTTATTGCTTATTAGAGCATATTTTTATTGTATATTTTCTTAACACCTTTTATTGCATGTTATGCATTTCATCAATAATTTCTTTTTTATTGTTTCTTAATTGAGCATTTTTTATTGCTTATTTTAATATTTTTCATTGCATATTAAAGCACATTTTATTGCTTATTAGAGCATCTCTTTATTGTATATTTTCTTAGCACCTTTTATTGCATGTTATGCATTTCATTAATAATTTCTTTTTTATTATTTCTTAATAGAGCATCTTAGCACAATGGTGTAGATTTGTTTTTAGTTATCACAAGGATAACTATTTTCAATATAACCATTCCCTATATTACATTAATCATTATGTTGACAATGCATATATTATTTTTACTTATTGCATGCATCAATTTTTATTTTTTTTTAGTGTGTGCAAATAGTCACATAAATATATAGTTTTTTTGTATAATCTTTTCCACGTATTGCATGCCGTCTATTATTTTTTTTACAAAGTGTCACTTTGTAAAATAATTAAGAAATAAACGTTTGGGCCATAAAATAATCAAGAAATAAAAGTTGGGGCCATAAAATAATCAAGAAATAAAAGTTGGGGCCATAAAATAATCAAGATCAAAGTTGGGGCCATAAAGTAACCAATGGATAAAAGTTGGGGCTATAAAGTCACATTTTCCCTAATTATAAACAAAATCCATTCCATCATATAATTACACGTACTATACCTATAAATTTCATCCTCACAATTTAAAATGATTATAACTTATTCATTTTTATTCTATTTTTAACATATGATATATCAATTTAAAGATCTTTTTATAATCTTTAATTCAAGATGCATATTATATATGTTATTTACATCAAAACTGTAAGAAAATTGGAAGAAAAGAAAAATAAGAAAAATAAATTTAGAAAGAAAGAGAACGAAAATGGAAAAGAGGGATTGTTGATGCATAACCGCATGCCACATGCGAAATTAATTCATAAACGTAATTATTATTCTTTAACCTTCAAATTGATAATATTTACAAATCACCCTAAGGATTCCCTCTATATATATATAGATATATAGATAAGTTGAATTGTAGATTAGCTTGTGTTTTTTTTTTTTATTATTATTTTTTTAATATATATATATATTTTTATAAATTTAATAGTAGTATATTATAAACATATAGATGCAAGATAGTAATTTAATTAATCTGTTTAGAAAAATGATTATTTGGTCTTCTACAATCATAGCCTTAAATCATTTTCTTTTTCATTTGTATGCACCGCAATCTTTATTGTGGATCATGCATTCATTTCTTGTAAATATATAAAGGGAAAAGTAGCAAATAAGCTCTTAAAGTGCAAGCTCCTAACGTGTATATCACCTTAACGTATCGTTTGGATCATATCTCACCCCATCGTGCATTAAGTAAAGCAAATCCCCGCTTCCGTTTAACTACTCTCCAACTCATTTCACTCTTTCTTTCTTTCTTTCTTTTTTTTACTTTGGGTGGGACCCACTTCCACGACGGTTACAATTGAGTTCCTTTCAGTATATGAGTTACTCATATCTTTTCGGAAATAAAGGAAGCTTGTGGGAGAGAAATTGAAGGGAAAAATAGGACAGCTCGTAGGAGGTTATAGTAAGGCTTTTTCGTGTTCTTAATGCTCAAGAAAACGAGATGAGTTCGAATTCGTCTCGTGCATCTTGGGGAAGCTATTCTAGTCGATCTTCAAGAATGGAAATGCAATACGAAGGACCTCCCTAATTCTGCAAATGTGAGATTGCAGTGCGAGGTTGAGGGCTCCCATATCGACATCTTGGATGGACGACAATTTAGGCCGGAGGTTTTATGGTTGTAGAAATTGGAAGGTATTTTATTTGAGTAATCGAATTTTTCAGACATTTTGTACAAAGAGAGAGAAAAAAATCAACAAAATCCATCAATAAACTGCATACGAAAATCAATCAAATCTCTATTGCTTCCCAACTACTTTAATCTAAGCACACAACCGAAATAGATGAATGAAACGAGTTTCTTGTGAATTTTGTATACCTTTCGTTGCATGTGAAGAAATCTCCGAACACACTACTCTATGACTGCAGATTTCCCTCTTCTTCTTCTATGGAGGAGGGTTTTTTCTTCTGTTGAGTGAATTTTGTGGTACTTTGTTTCGTTTGTCTATCTCCCTCCCCTCCCTCCCGCTTCAAATAAAAGTGGGTCCTACCCAAGGTAAAAAAAAAATCTAAAATTAATTGAGAGAAATGACATTAGAGAGTAGTTAGACGGAATGAGGGATTTGCTTTACTTAATGCACGTTGGGGTGTGATTGAAATTGCTATGCTGTGCGATTATATGTTCTTTATAATGTTTTTAAGAATGTACTTGATGAAAGGACAATAAATCGAACAGAAATAAAGAACACAAAGGTTTGATAACCCAATTCGGTGATAAACACCTACGTCTGGGGGGGACAAATCCGAGAGAGAATCAATTCACTAGTATGGAGCAGAGAAGTACAAGACTTATACCAAACGGATGACACCTTGTGACACCTAACTTCTATTTACAACTCCTTTTCAGATGTTAATTGAACTACGAGACACACTCGTAATCGAACTCCAGCTATTGGCAGATAGCACCCTTCCTGCCCTCGAAACCGAAAAGAAAAAAAAACACAAACTCTGAATCACAATTCAGAATCACACAACAATAAAACAAAGAAGTAGTTTTATTGTACACACTCTCTACCCAAGAACAACACACTCATGCAGAAGCACGAACACTGAGATTCACAATCAATCTCCCAAAAACGGCTGAACTCTTAGAATTGCAATTCTCCTCCTTTTATACTTCACCAAATATGGAATAGAATAAATCCTAGGAGATCTTTGCATATCTTTCAAGATATGGTAATATCCTCAACCATATCTCCACCAAATATCCTTTCGTATTTATCCAAATAATAAAATTGAATAAATAAACTTGCATGAAATTCCAGCACATCGAAAACTAACGCCTACATAAATTGCCAATCCAACTTTTATAATTTCGCATGCAACCATGCAACAACAGTGATACAACCCGAATGATACGTTAGGGTGGTATACGCATTAAGGGCTTGCCCCTAAGGGCTTATTTGCTACTTTTTCGATATATAAATTTTAAAGAACTTCGAAACAAGCATATTTCTATAGCATATAATAGTATCAGAAATGTTCTCCTACTTACCGTGGGAATACTAAATGTACTCACGGTTGATGTGGCTATGTCATGTCAATAACTTATAGAGTATTTGTTTAGGGTTTAATTTTTTTTAATAGCTTTTAGTTTTTTCGGTATGATTTGTTTTTAAAATATACTCCGTACTATTTATAATAGTTTTCCTTAAATATATGATTGTCGCATCAATCATGAACACATTAATTATGTCCACGATAAATAGGACAGCATTCCTATAATAATAGTTTGTATTGTATAAATTATAATTAACATGAATATAATATTTGCAATATATGGATGGCATCACACGCAATTACACAAAGCAATCTCGTGGAACAAATAATGAGAGATGATAGTTCCTTGATTAATGTCCATATAATTTTTCAATAGTTGACGACGAAGCGCATCATAATTGATAAGACGCTTCCCCTCCAATCAAGATGCTAGGGGTTCGAGTCACCTCTAGGTGCGTGTGTGTAAGTGTATTGTATTTGTGGAAAAAAAAAAGATAAAAAGAAAAAAAGAAAAGATACATTTTCATTTCCACTACTACAGGTCCACAAAAAATTTAGTGATTATGGGCATTTAGAAGAGAGAAACTTCAAAGTCAAATGTTGAGATATGGAGTTAAAGATTTTCAAAATGCTTAAAAGTAACATAATACAGTAATTTTTTTGAAAATTATATATACTAATTACATGTTTAAATTTTGAGAAAATGCCGCATATTACTGCAAAATACAGTTTGTACCTAAATTTGAAACCCAAATTACTTAAAGATCCTATTTTATTTTATTAAAAAAATGTGCTTGAGAAAATAGCTCTACTATTTGATACTCCGTCCCCCATATCCGTGCAATTATTATCCGTTTGACACTTCCTGCATATTAGTATGTACTCCAAAATGAAAAGTTTTCTTATCAAAATGACTTATTTACCTTTCTATTTTTTTCCCCCACTTTCTTCGTGTTTTTCTCACTTTCTCTTACTTTTTCTACTTTATTTTACTTTTTTTGATTTTTAATTTATTTATTTTTCTTAAAAACATGTGTCACTCGTCTCTCTACACGAATGCGAAAGAGGAAGGTAGTATTTCAAATTAAATTGAGAATAGAAAACGCCAAAAGGTAGAATTGTAATCTATACTATATTAAAAGAAGATAGTTGCTATATCATTTTCCCACCTACACATGACAATTTCCTGCTCAGCAAATCAGCAAATCTATACTGCAAATCCGCTGACATTACTTTTCATCTACTGCATTTTCTTACAGCAAAAAAATTGCAAAGCATACCAACTTTTTCACATAAAATATTCTGAAATTCAATTCAGATATAGAGAACATTTTATTTTAGAAGCAGTAGAAGTTGAAATTCAAAATTTTTCATTTTAAAGCCATTGCAATTTCACTCACCGCCTATAAAAAGCAACATTTAACCCACACATTTCTTGCAAGCGTAGCTCCAATTCTGGTATTCATGAAAGTTTATCTTAAGCAGTTTATTTTTTATAGCAGTAAAACTCATTTCAAAACTCATTCATTCTCTATATTTTTGCAGGTAAAAATCGTAGAGAAGGCTTTCTTGCTGCTCTCTGCAAAGTGCTGATTTTGAGTAGTGAGTTTTTGTGCCTTGCTTTTATACATTGTGAATACACAAGTCATGATACCACATTTATAATTTATATATTTTGCAGATTTTTGTTCTTCAACAGGCTGCCAATATGCCTACCCAATGGAGTCTCATTCGGGATCTCGACACCTCGAGAAGCAACTTCGCAATTAAACCTCGTCTGGTCCGTGGATATGGAACCTCCTACTACAACCAAAGAGATGTTAGTTGGGAGTGTGTATTTCATGACAGTGAGGTATTACCAAATTTTCTGCACACATCAAAATTAAATATAAAAAAAATGCTTGAGTAAATGGATTATATGTGCAGGGAGATAGGATTGAAGCTACAATTCCAAGATCTTTGATTCCCACTTTCAAGCCTCAACTAGAGGAAGGTTTGGTTTATGGAATAAGAAATTTTAAGGTAACTGATACGAATCGAACTACTTTGAGCGAGTTCAAACTCCAAAGAAAAGAAAAGAGAAGAAGGAATAAACAAAACCACAAGAGTTTCCAATTTGATAATTATATTTCATGATCATGAAGCAAAATGTGGCACAACCATATAAATAGGTTTGACACCACATGAGTACAATTAAAGTGGGCTTCTAGACTTAAGCCCACATCCTAGTTGAGCTTTCAACCTTAGACACAAAATAAACTATCACAACTAAACTAAAGAACATGATATAAAAGGCTAGTAAATAAACATAACTTCAAAACTAATATTTTTCTCTCCTTTGGGGTCGTATCAACTCTTCGCCCCTTCAAAATCACCTTGTCCTCAAGGTGGAGATTCAAAAATTCAACATAGACTTCCTTACGAGCATAGAGCTTGAACGTTGTCCTCCTCCGAGCCTCGTAAGCCTTGTTCTCCCTGCCCAATCCGAGTTGTTCCACAACAAACTAGACGATTAAACAACACCTAACTCCCATTATCCACATTAACATATATGAATATACCAATCTCCGAAGGGTACGAAAAGGAACTCGAACCAATTTTTTTTTTTTTTAAATAAAAATAAAAGATAGAT
This sequence comes from Mentha longifolia, assembly GCA_001642375.2. Classification (NCBI taxonomy): domain Eukaryota; kingdom Viridiplantae; phylum Streptophyta; class Magnoliopsida; order Lamiales; family Lamiaceae; genus Mentha; species Mentha longifolia. Next base: position 12,676,455 of record CM038110.1, read on the forward strand.
TTGATACTTCAAAGATAGATCTCGCTCCGAAACCTCTCAGTGAAAGCACCAATTGATACAAATCGAACTACTTCAAGCGAGTTCAAACTCCAAAGAAAAGAGAAGAAGGAAGAAATTAAACCACAAGGGTTTCCAATTAGACAATTCTATTTCATGATGAAGATGATAATACACAACTTGCCCCCTTTTAACTAAAGGAACAACCCTAAAGTATTTGGGCTTGGGCCTAATAAAACCAACAATTAACATTTACTTTGGGCTTAACACATAGCCCAAATAACTATACTAAACTAGAATATTAAATAATAAATAACATAAGTAAGGGTCGTATCAACTCTTCGTCCCTTCAAAACCACTTTGTCCTCAAGGTGGAGACTCAAAAACTCCTTATAGACTTCTTCGAGTGCATAGAGTGTTAAAAAGACGCCCCTTCTTCGAACCACAATGGAAGAGATATCACCCACAAATGTACTATTCTTCTCGAGTACAAAAGCGAAACATCGTGAAAAATTCTCGATAAACTTAACACCAAGAGACCTAATCCAAGAGATTGAAGTTCTGAGTTAGCTGCGTGTATTTCATATATGTCATAAATTGTTCTAAGTCAGCTGTGTGTTGGTGTTGGTGGGGCTATTTTTGTTGAAGTTTTGAATTGAGGTTATGGAGAAATCTTCAGAAATATTGGCTGCCATCAAAGCTCTACAAACTCATATTGGAGGTCAAATCCAAGCGACGAACAGAACCTTGCAGGAGTTTGTGCATTCGATGGATTCGCATTTTGCAGAATTAGAGCTCCGTCCGAGAACTTCCCTCCATACGAACTCGAGCAAATTTAGGTTCAAAACTGACAATCCAAACGGAAGAACTGAAATTTCCTCTTTCCAGAGATCTATGAAGATGAACGTGCCCAAATTCGGTTCTTCCCCATACAGCGATCCCCAAGGGCTGCACTCAAAACTAACCCAGATTTCTACAGTAGTAGAGTCTCAAACAACTTTTGAAAATCTGAGGGATAAGGAAGGTAGTGAGTTGAAGTTTTCTAAATTGGAAACAAAAGTTGAGGCTAATGAGGGGTTGAATATAGCTTTACAACGGAGACTAGAACTGATGGAAATATCGTTAATGAGTCTGATTGCAAGATGGAAGAAATCACCAATTATGTGGTGCAAGATGGAAGAAATCACCAATATTGAAGCTAAACTAATATTTTTCTCTCCTTTGGGGTCGTATCAGTAACAAACAACTCAAAGAAGTTCAAGGTTACTACAAACAGATACAAGTTCACATTTGAAGAGAATACCCTTATATATCAAGCCATTGATCGTGATTTTCCAAATCAAAGATTCTGCCTGAAATCATTTGAGGAAGTAAAACAAATGGACAACATCTACGACGGTTCATTGTTTGGTATATTTGAAGTTAATAATCATTTGATTTAACAATATATTAATTATGCTGATCATATATTTATACTTCCACGCAGATATCATAGGAGTGATGCAGCCAGTAAAGGTACAATATAAAACAAGAGCTGATGGAATTGAGCAAAAACTCATTAAAATTACCATTGAAGACATTGAGTGAGTAGTTAACTGTATCAGATACTAATGTGTCTATATTATATCAAGTGGTGCACTATTTTAACTATCTATCTGATGTGAAGGGGGAGAAGGTTGTTTTGTAATTTATGGAAAAATTATGTGTATGAGCTCTTGGCACTACTTGAAGAACAAAATCAACCAATTAACATCATCTTAGTGCAATTCTGCAAGACAAGTTTTTATAGAGGTATGCGTTAGCACATGTTTAGTAGAATAAAAGTTCATCAAAGAATATATAATAGTGTGATACATTAAATAATTTAATAATGGGCAGGTGAAGTTAGAGTGGGTAATGTTTTCAATGTAACCAAGCTGTTGGTGAATGCTGATATCCATGAAATCACTAATTTCAGGCAGAGGTATCAACTGATTACATCTACATATATTGTTATAGTTGGATATATAATGCTTTAGTCAAGATTGAGAAATTATTGAGGACTGTTGGTAGGAGCTTGCGTGATTTTTCATCAATGCCATTTCCAAATTCTGAGTTTTTTTAATCAAGTCAAAATCGATTGATTGTTGATGAGCTACAATATGATCGCATAAGTCTTCAACAAGAGTATCAAGATTTTTTAAGTAAGTGCACAGATGAACAACGTCAGGTGCATGATACTGTTTTAGATGCAGTTCAGTCTAATGTTGGTGGTATGTTTTTTGTATATGGTTATAGAGGAACCGGAAAAACTTTTGTTTGGAAGGATTGTATGCAGCTTTACGCTCCAAAGGTGAAATAGTTATCAATGTTGCTTCAAGTGGAATAGCATCACTATTATTGCCAGGGGGAAGAACTGCTCATTCACGTTTCAAAATTCCAATCAATACAAATGAAGATTCTACATGCAACATAAATCAAGGAAGTCCGCTTGCTGAGCTACTCATAAAAGCAAAACTCATAATTTGGGATGAAGCTCCTATGGTGCACAAATTTTGCTTTGAAGCATTGGATAGAAGCATGTGTGATATTATGCGTTTTATTAATCCAATGAGTTTCAATTTACCATTTGGTGGTAAAACGGTTGTATTTGGTGGCGATTTTCATCAAATTTTACCAGTAATTCCTAAGGGTAGCAGACAAGATGTCGTGCATGCTACAATAAATTCATCATATCTCTGGAAAAGCTGCACTGTTTTGAGATTGACAAAAAATATGAGACTCCGAAATTCATGCTCAGAGAAGAATCAATTCAGTTGGATCAATTTTCAAAATGGATAGCAAGCATTGGAGATGGGACAATTGGAGGTCCAAATGATGGAGAAACAACCATTGATCTTCCAGATGACATTTTGCTCAAATACTACTATGATCTCATCGCAACCATTGCGGACTACATCTATTCATCCGACCACAATACCATTGACACTGCAAGTTATTTACAAGAAAGAGTGATTCTTGCTCCAACTTTGGTTGTAGTTGGTTCTATTAATCAATACATGGTGTCGTTGAATGATAATGAAGGCCAATCATACTTGAGTTCAGATACGATGTGCAGATCAGAATCAACTAATTATGTATTTCAAGACCTCCACACACCAGAGTTCTTAAACAGCCTTAGATGTTATGGTGTACCTAATCATGAACTTTTCTTGAAAGTAGGAACTCCAGTCATGCTCCTTAGGAATATCGATCATGCAAATAGTTTGTGTAATGGAACCAGATTGGTTATCACAAGACTTGGCAGTCGTGTATTAGAAGCAAAATTTCTCACTGGTCAGAGTGCAAGATACAAAGTTTTGATTCCGAGGTTGTCACTAACACCATCAGATCCCAGATTACCTTTCAAGTTTCAACGTCAACAATTTCCAATAATTGTCTCTTATGCTATGACCATTAATAAAAGCCAAGGTCAATCACTGACTCGTGTTGGTTTGTTTTTGAAAAGACCACTATTCAGTCATGGCCAATTGTATATCGCTGTGTCACGAGTCACCAATCGTGCTGGGTTGAAAATTTTAATTTGTGAAAGTGACGATGTCGATAGTACATCTACTACAAATGTTGTGTACAAAGAAGTATTTCGAAATTTATGATAAATTTTTTATGTTTGTGTTATATTTTTATATTTCACTTTTATGTATCCTTATTTAATTAATTTAATTAATACCCCATTGTCACGTCCATAAACACAAATTTTACTATTATTATAATAAATTCAATTTATAATTATAAGAGTTTCATGTGTTAAAATTAAATTACGGCTCACGCCGCGCAAAGCACTAGTTGTTAATAAACATAGCTAAGGCGGTAAAAATATCTAGACACATATTTGGGAATGGGCGGGAAAATTCAAAATTGGGGGGAAACAAAACAACTCAGTTTTCTTATATTCCCTCCCTCGCATTTGTATTCCCACAAACCTGCTGCCTCTCCTCTCTCTCTCCCCTTTAGCAAAGAATGGCGAAATATAGGAAAATGGATCTGTCGAAATTGTACGAATTTAAAAGGAGGAGAGGTTATCTGAAAAGCGATGATGGTCGATATTTGGATATAGATAAGAATGGCCACTATTATCTCTCCGAATTCGGGCGGAAATTCAGAGGCAAACGAATTAAACCAATTCGATGCAGGAAGGAGGATGCCTCTTATTTCCACATCGACGCCGGTGATTCTATCCATCTCGTTGCATTCGGAATCATATATGTAACTAAGGACGGGCAACACTGGGTCGCCGTCAGCGGAAATGGTAATTTTGTTCTTCTTTTTCTTGTCTCTCTCTCTCTCTCTCTCTCTCTAGGGTTTGTTATTTGTTGTTTTCGTACAATTACTATTAGTAACTGAAGAATTTATGCAATTGTGTAACAATGGAACTGTAAATCGAGTAGAATTGTTGAAATGTATTTCAGTAATCGGGAAAAAAAACTCAGAAACTGTACTCTAGCTCTTACAGTACATTGCTATTTATAGTTATAGTGTTTATCTTAGCTCACTAATAACTGCTCAACTAATGATCTCAACTGACAGCCCTTCTTCTCTTTCGTATGTTGTTGTTTTCCCTCGAGTATTTGAATAATTAGGGCTCTGTTGTGCAGGAGATGAAGATGAAGATGGAGATGGAGATTTTGAGGATGAGGATGAGGATGAGGATGAGGATGAGGATGAGGATGATGATGATGATGATGATGATGAGGATGAGGAAGAGCAAAGTGACAAGTTTGCTTCTTTAAAAGATAAAAAAGTTATGATTACACCCCCCTTGGTTGCCACGATTCCCAAAACAAAACCTGCAGGACATGAGATTACCGAAAATCATGAGATTCGCGACCAATGGAGGGTAGACTACTTCAATTCTCTTCCTTTGGTTGAAGTATTGGATTAATTAATCAATCAATACTCTTTCACCCTTGCAAGCTCAAATCACAAAAGAGACAGTGCGTACAATGTTTGCTTACATGGATAAGAATCCCTCCTTCTTTGAAAAGTGGCGGTAATTAATTTGTTGCTTTGGTTTCTTGATCAATCCGCTTAATTTCCTACTACATTAATTCATATCATAAAAATTTATATGAATGAATGTGCAGAGATGACAAATATATGTTGGAGAATACAGGTGGAGAAAAGATTACTTTGATTGATGAGGTATGGTTTCTAATGGTTGTTGACATTGAGACTGAAGGAGAAGGAGAAGGAGAAGAAGGAGCTGCTTTATATGATATTGATGGGTAATTTAATTTAGTCAATTCCTTTTTACCCAACATTTCATTATAAATTTCAGTTGTTTTAAAAATAAGAATCAAGTATCAATCTGCAGAAGCTCAAGTGATGATGAAGAAATGGAAGTATGGGCTTGGTAAATTATTCGCATTTTAGTCACTTCATGTCATTTTAAGTTTCAGTTGTTTTCGAAATAAGAATTAAGTATAGTATACTATATCAATCTGCAGTGACCTGGCTAGAAGTGATGAAGAAGAATGGGAATGGAAAGAGCTGTAGATTCTGGGTAAATTATTTGCATTTTAGTCTATTCCTTTTTCCTAAACATGTCATTTTAAATTTTAGTTGTTTTCAAAATAAAGAATGAAGTATACTATATCAATCTGCAGAAGCCAAAGTGAATCAAGTGATGATGAACAAGTGGAACCTAGTACTAACATTAAGACAGAAATGGAAGGAACAAAACTGGAAGGAGCTGCTGTAGATGCTGGGTAAATTATTCGCATTTTAGTCAATTCCTTTTTCCAAAACATGTCATTTTAGTTGTTTTCGAAATAAAGAATGAAGTATACTATATCAATCTGCAGAAGCCTGTGCAAAAGCGATGAACAATCGGAACCTTGTATTGACATTAAGATGGAAATGGAAGGAGCTACTGTAGATGCCGGGTAAATCATTCACATTTTAGTCAATTCCTTTTTTGAAAACATCTCATTTCAGTTGTTTTCGAAATAAAGAATGAATTATACATACTAGTATCAATTTGCAGAAGCCTGAGCAAAAGTGATGAACAATTGGAACTTAGTACTGACATTACGGCGGAAATGGAATGAGCTGTTGTAGAAGATGGGTAAATTATTCGCATTTTAGTCAATTCTTTTTTACAAAACATGTCATTTTAAATTTCATTTGTTTTCAAAATAAAGAATGAAGTATACTAGTATCATCTGCAGAAGCAATGAACCATTGGAACCTAGTACTAAGATTAAGGTGGAAATGGAAGGAGCTGCTGTAGATGCTGAGGTAAATTATTCACATTTTAGCCCATTACTTTTTCCAAAATATGTCACTTTAAATTTCAATTGTTTTCGAAATAAGAATGAAGTATGAATCTGCAGAAGGTCTATCAACTTGTAATAATTTTATGAACCAATTGTTTTCTCATATTCTATGTGTTCATATTTTTCTCTTGATGCAGGGCTTGAAGAAGGGAAACAAGAGAGTGCATGTGCGATTTGTGGTGAATACTGTGTTAGTTCTTCTTTTGAGGGGGTTGATTGTAGTTGGGTATTTTTGTTAATCACTAGCAAAACGTAACATGCATTCGCACGTGTAAAGAATGATCGTATCTATATGTATATATTAAAACAAAATCTTTTGGCAATTTTTTACAGCCAAATTATGATATTTCAGTTGCAACAAATTTTAACTATCCATGCTTGAATATCGGATCAGTTTAACACACATATTGGGCAGTTCATTCAGTAAATCAGTTACAAGAATTTCAACATTTTTCTTAAGTATTAATTTGCAGTTACGAAACTCCTGTTGAATAAAAATAATTAATTATAAAATGGACGGAAGGAGTATATGATAAAGGAGCACTCATTTTCAGCACATTACTATACTACAAAATTTACACTCAAGATCAAGATGAATAGATATGCACAAAATGTGTCAAATTCTTAGCACCACATTCCTACAATACAAACAAATCTTGCTCACTAGTAACTACAGCACGAATCATAGCGACACGAATAATCTCTCTTACGAAAAAGATTGAACGACGGATGATGTAGTGACGAGAGCTGAGAGGAGGCCGATGATAACTGCACTGTTGTATGTGCTTGGCTCGGTTTGCATCGAGTTGTTTCTTGAATCGATGAATGTCTCGTTCAGAAATGGCCCTCCGACTAATGCCCCCGTAGCAATGTTAGGATTTGGAGAATCGGACTCGAGCCATTTGAAACCATCTTTACAGCCTGTCGTTGCATCAGCTGGGATCGATGCTCCTCTATGATGAACAAACTGTGGATACCTGTCCCCGTAGCCCACGAGATAACTCATTTTCAATCGGTTGTCGCCCAAGACATAATCCGCCTGCACATATTGGCATATCAAGATTTGTTTTTTTTTTTTAATATAAGGTATATAACTTGTTAGCACAGAGTATGCACTTTTTTCATAATTCATACACGCCGATAAAGACAGATTAATATCCCGCCTTTCTGGTATTGAAAAGTCGTGCAGGCAACTGCAAATCTGCATGCAAAATTGTGCCCCTTCGAAACCCAATTGTCTCTTGTGCAGATTTTCGGTTGCCAACACGACTTTTCAGTAACAAAAGTGACTTGAAAGTGATTGATCTATTAGGTATGAATCTGTAATTATCGAAAGTGTGGGGTATGAGAAAACGCGCATAACTTTGATAAACCCAAAAATGATCATGTGTATAGCGACTAAGGTGGAAAGCATACCTGAGATTTTGCGAACTTCCGTAGATCTGAGGGCCTAAAATCATTTCCATCACACGATATCTTAGGAGTTCGGGACGAGAGCATGTAATCGCTGTAAACGACAGCTAGAAATGCTGAGGCGACGGGATGCTGCAAAGCATTCCATTGACTAATCCATACTAAACCACCTGCATACATGAGTTGATTTCAACATAATTTCACCACGAAGAACTATATAGGTAAAACTTCAGTGAAAGCCACAACATTCTGCTACAATTACTTTAATATAAGGACTAACTTTATAAGCTCGTACGAGTTTCTATGTGCTTGATCAAGACTCATAAAAGTTAAACAATAGAAATTCGTTATCAGGGTATGGCATTGGCATGAGGATGAGGCAATCTTTGATAGTACTAAACTGTAGATGTAAGATTCGAGGCAAAACCAAGCATAAGAAGGAAGATACCGCGGTTTCTGCTCTGGGTAGCAGTCGGTGATTTCGGTAATAGACCACACATGACTGCTTCTGCTGACTCTTTATATTTGTTGAGGACATTGGAACTCGAGACGTCTTTTGAGCCAAAGAAAGAAACACGGGATAGAAGAACCTGCAGTAAGGCACCTGTTACTTTCTCATTCACAAGCTATTTACTCGAATTGGTTCGAAGAAATCTTATAGAATAGGTAATGGAATGCACATATTTTTATCATAGGATGGTCATTTATTATTTTACATAGACCGTGTTATGCATTTCCGTTAATTAGCTTAGGAGAAATGGAGCCGAGAGGCCATACGAGAAGTGCACTATGGCGATGCATGAGAATCTCTAGTTCATACGCTGACAACTAATTTACTAAACTTCTTTTAATATCTCTTAGCATTTAATTATTATGCAAAGAAGTAGGAATCTATTAAGCACAATGGGTGTTTGTCAAAACTGACATATAATGATGTCTTTGGAGAAATATTCCCCAAATCGACAAATTTGTAGACAAGATTACAGGAGTGCCACACGCACATGCACGACAATTAAACTTTTAATTCATGTCGCTTCAAAAATTTGTGGAACTCTGGACTGCTCAACCATTCATGTCATATAACATAAAGAAAACTTAAATCATTTATAACAAAATTCCACGTACTGCATCTCACATAATGCGTAGATCCTCATAAGATCAAACTTTAAAGGAATTAAAAAGCAAAGAACAATTAAGCTAAGAAAATTCAAAAATATGCAATGCCATGAAGATGTAATGTACCTGAGCTCCAGCCAGCTTATTATCCCAGCTAAACCATGTCGGATTCCCCCAATTACCGAAATCCTCACCATTTTTCCCCGTCACATATTCAAAATACGACTTCTCCCCTGTAGCATGATAGAGCCAACTTGCAGCCCACAAAAGCTCATCGCCATAGCCAGTAGAGTTGTAGTAAGTTTGTACTTCAGGAATACTATCACTGTAAGATCCTCGATATTTGTCTGCGAAAGTAAATAATTGCTTAGCATGCTTCAGAAGCGTGGCCGAATACGCAGAATCGCTGCTTTTATAGACTAGAGATGCTGATGCTAGAGCAGCTGCTGTCTCTGCAGCAACATCAGTTCCCGGGGAAGATGTATTCACTTGAGTGAGAGGCCTTTTCTCTTTCATATTCTCGGGCCTCTCCCAACAACTATGGTCTGCATTAGGGCTTCCAACCTGCCAAAATTATTGAATGTCAAGAAAGAATACTAGTTAGATATTTCTATGTCGAGCCTACTAACTCAAGGAGTTTCCGAAAAAAAATATGCAGCGACATGCTTCCTAGATAATGCTTCGTTTTTACTAAAGAAAAGTAATCCTACATAGGTGTTTCGAGATTGTAACTAGTCATGAGTAGCTTCCCCAAGAGAAATGAACTCTTAAAGAAAAACTTCGATGACATTGAAAGAAGCCTAATTTGCACAAGAATCTAAAGCAACAAAGTTCAACAGAATTAATCTAAGAAACGACGAGCAGATATATTAGCCTACTTTAATTGGACGATAAAAGTAGGATGAGCATTAACAGGGACATGCTTCCTCCAGAAAATGGCATAAAAAGTTAAGACGTCGACATGCTTCTTAAAATAATGGTTAGTTTATAATAAAGAAACATACATCCCTTCAATGTTTCAAATTCATAACTAAACATTGGGAAGGAAAATAGTACAAGATTTTAATACTACCAAGTAGCTTCCTCAAGAAAATGAAATTTTACGAAAAGTTATGATGAGACTAATGAGATGCCTAATTTGCACAAGTGTTCAAAGCAATGAAGCAACACTGTTAAAAACAAATTCCAGATATATCAGCGTCACTGTTACATTACACTGGCAGCAACGAACGCAAACTGCACAGCACAAACACCTTGCAAATCAGTAAAAAGAAAACGTCAAATTCCACCTGCACGTAAAGGACATTGTCAGTAGGATGAGCAGCGATGAGGAAATCAGTGATCCACTTAAGCGAGCCTTGAATGTTGTCCAACTGATCTACAGCCTTCATCTGATCCCCATACTCGAGGATGGCCCACGACAGCACCGTGGCAGTATAGGCCATCGGAAATCCAAACTTCATATGATCACCAGCATCATACATTCCCTTTGAAAGATCCAATGATGCTTCACTCCCATCTTCCAAAGCCGAATCCCCCCTCCATGGTATCTCATTTTTCTCAAGCTTTCCGGCTTCAAAAATTGATTAAGAACTCCAATTATTAACTAAGAATTCACCTCAAATCTCAAGAAAAACATTCTATTCCCACTTCCAACATTATCTTTTCTTTTACCATTAATGAAATTAATTCAAGCAAGTCATTCATGGGCATTTCAACACAAATCTAATCAATAATAACTGATCTGAAGCTAAGCTTAAAAAAGGCATAAACATGAGATCTGAATCACACATACTAATAGCAGAATGTGAGAAGAAAAAAAAGGGGGAAATGTACATTTTTGAATGTCGAGAAACTGGGTGGCGACCGTGAGAGCATCAGCGTATTTCTTAGCAATGGCGCCGGGTGGGCCCGGAACAGGAGCAGCTCCTGAATCTGACTTGTTCATCTTTGATCTGACGGTGAAGAAAATAGCGAGTGCCACTGCACCCAAAACTATGAACGCCAGAAACCAACCACACCACCCTTTCGAACTCTTTTTCTCCCCCATTTCTTAGAGAGAGAGAGGACTGAGAAATGTATGGGTTACCCAATGCTAAAGATTGGATTTTTACTCGACCCAAGTTCTTGAATTCTTGTGAATTAAGCAATATTGAGAATGGGAAGAAAATGCGATGGGGAAGCAGAAAACAAATGCACTTGGTTTCGACTCAAGGAATCTACGTAAGAAAAAGATGGAATCTTGTGAAGACAAACGAAATATTTGGAGGGTTTAGACGAAATGCCGACGATCTAAACGTCGGATTTTAGCGTCAAGAGTACAGCACCGACAACCGACAGTTGTTAACCATGGACGACTCTTTTTTGCTCAACGATTGGTAATTAAGGTCATTTTTGTATTGAATTTATAATGATAATATTATTTTATTAAACGTTGCAATTTTAGTATCGTATTTTGTTCTTTTTATAATTATAATCGTGATAGATACTTTTCGAATTGTGAATTATGTTGGTGTAATTTCATATTTGCCAAAATTTTGAGTGATGTCCAAGTTGTCAACAAATTAATAAGCACGAAGTTCTTGGCACAATTTTTTTTTTTTTTTTTTTACTTTGTCTTATTCATCTTAACACATTTCCATTTCCATTGTTGGCAAAATACTACCCTAATAATTAGTCCTAATCAACTCATAGTTAAAAAAGTAAACTAATTATATGCGCCCAACACCCATCAATCTAAATTATAAAATTATTTTAATTAAAAGATCATTAATTAATTATTTAATCACTAATTTTCATTAATAATTTTTTCTTTCTTAAACTATATGTCCAAAAAATATATGCCAAAATAAACGGACACGATTGGTATACTAAAATTGAAAGGTAAATAATTTTTGTGCAGTCTCAAAATAATCAAAAGTGCACATTTGAGTATATAAGGAGACTTTTTGTTGCACACAATTATAAAAATCAGATAAACAAATATAAAAATAATGAAAAAGAAGTGCATCTTAAGTTTCCGACTGAGAAGTAATAAGGAAAAAAGAAAAGAAAAAAGAATTAAACTAATTTCGAGGAAAAGAAAAAGAAAAAGAGAGGAATAAAATGCTGTTTTTTTGATGTAGATTTGGCAGTTGCAACATTGTTTTGCAAAATGCTTGTGCACCTAACCAGTCTTCAATCCCAATTCTACATTAGCGCGTGCTCTGAGCCTCCACAAACGGAGCTGCTTGATTGGGCCGTGAGATTCACGCGGGAATGGAGAGACTGAGATCGGTGAACGAGCGCTCTAGTTTAGGTGTCTTATACCAACCGTGATTATGTAATTAGGTAACGATATGCTTGTCCTCAAAGATGATTAACATCGTACTGTGTCGGTGCTAATGATTAATATCGTAATTCATCTACTGACAGTTTTAGCTCGAACTTGAAATATGTGGTATTTTTAATCTTATAACTATTGTCGTTCTCAATAAAAAAAAAATTATTTACATTCAAAGATAATATTAAGCTTATAAAAATCATTTTTTGCTTTGAGAGCATTCGTTGACGGCTAAATTTTCACCTCCGAATCCATTAAATGATTAATATTGTCACACATTAGATTCATAAGGTTAAAATTGTTACACATTTCAAGTTCGAGCTAAATCTGTTATAAGATGAATTAATCACGCCAAATTTGTGTATTTTGCCTTTGTATATCTATACATTCTTTCTAATTCAAAATTTCAATTCATCTTCTTAAGCTTATATATAATTCAAATTGGCCAGAAATACCTAAATTATAAATTTTGGTGGTGTGTACATATATGTATGTAACATATACATACATGTTACTTATTATTATTATTATTATTATTATTATTATTATTATTATTATTATTATTATTATTATTATTATTATTATTATTATTATTATTATTATTAATTTGGGTTATCACAACTCTACCTACTAAAAGAAAATTTCGTCATCAAAATTAAATTGGTTCTAGGTTTGGATTAGGGATGACAATGCGTCGGGTACCCACATTAATTAATCATTTACCAAATTCAAACCTGTCAAAAAATTTTGTACTCGTACCCGTCCCAAACCCGATTAAAAATTAATTTTAATAGATATAGTCAATACAAGGCATAAAAATTGAACCAGATGCCAATCTGAATGTTCTTGATATTTTTTTATCGTATTGATTTTGTTGGACCAAATTTATGAAAGGGTACATTATTATAGATAATTAAATAGTTACAGAATCAAACAAATCAGACATATAACAAAGTAGATACATCCAAAATACTATATAGAAAATAGAAATTGAACCAAGTGTCAATCTGAATGTTCTTTAAATTTTTTACAATATTGGTTTTGTGACCATGTTCTTGAGAATGATTTTGACATTATTATAGATAATGATATAATTAAAAAAGATAAATATTACCCTATCCACCGCCGCATACTTAATATGCTCACAACTAACGTTGTGGTAGTATATTTATAAATATATATATATATATATATATTATTAATATACAAATAAACCATTTAGCCACAACAATGCATAAAAAATGGAAAAGATGCCAATTGGAATATTATTGAGATCTTTCCCATATTGATTCTATTGGGACACATTCTTGAGGTTGCAATAAAATCTTGCAATCTTGGAAGAATGGAGATCACCTTTTATTGCCGAGAAGAAAATGTATTCAAAGTTACATGACTAGAGATTATAAGCCGCGATGAATAATGATATAAACTAGTGTACAAAACAAGTGTAGTGTGCAACTCGAAAAGTAAACGAAATTATATATTATTGCGACTTGTGATTGTCGTTGAATGCCAAATCATGTATCTGGGAGTAGTCATCAACAAAATGCACGTCGATCCCTTCCTTCACATTAGCTGCTAGCTCGTCGAAATCCCTCCGATTAGCCGAAGGAAACACGATGGTCTTCACTTGGCTCCGCCTCGCAGCAATCGTCTTCTCCTTGACCTAACAGACGAAACAACGATTACCTCAACTGATAAATGTATATACTCGGAGAAATTGAATCAAATCGATTTAAACGAATGTTAAAAGTGTTACCCCGCCAATCGGAAGAATTTTTCTGGTCAAGGTGACTTCTCCGGTCATTGCAAGATCTTTGTTGACAGGTTTATTCAAGGCGAGAGATAGCATGGATGTTATCATGGTGCAACCGGCGCTGGGGCCGTCCTTGGGGGTAGCACCTGCCGGGACGTGAAGGTGAATCTTGGTATTAGCGAAGAACTGATTCTCCGGATCCTTCTCGAGCAATATGGCTCTGGCAACGGTGTGAGCAATCTGGGCACTTTCCTTCATCACATCTCCGAGTTGTCCAGTGAGATTGAGACCTCCTTTACCTTCGCCTTGCTCAATTTGAGAAGTCTCGATATACAGTGTGGACCCGCCCATTGCAGTCCAAGCAAGACCCATCACCACTCCCACTGGAGTTTGTTCGTAAATGCGCTCAGCGTGGAAAACAGGCTTCCCAACAAAATCAACAAGGTTCGATGACTCAACTAACACTCTTTCGACATTTTTACTGGCTTCAGTTACCTCATTCTTCTCAGCTTCGAGAGTATCATTCTGCTCGCATTAGGAATCCAAATCTCAACATTAATGCAATGGTGAAGAACATATCATACGAAACAAGTATAACCTTCATACCAAGAAATAAGATGATTGGAATTGAGACATAGTCTTAGAGAACTTATGCTAATTAGAAGAGCTAATAAAAGTAAGCATAACCAGATTTACTCTTGGAAATTTGTACCTGATTAACTGCGGGATCTACAATTTCAGCTTCCACCGCATTTTCAGATTCTTTGGCTCCAACCACGGATTCAACAATTGCAGGCTCGACATTCCCTCCTTCACGTACAAGTTGTAGAGCAATCTAAACAGAAAAAGAAGAGTTTAAGCCTTTTAAGGCATCTAACAATAATCAACCATATTGAAACCCTGATTGGTGCACAGAAGTAAATGATGAATCACGAGTAAAACCTTTCGGTATATTTTCTCAATCTGCTTTTGAAGATTCCGAACCCCTGCTTCTCTGCAATAATTTTCAATCAGAGCAAGAAGAGCCGAATCTGTGACCTCAACCTGGATCAAAACGCATGATGAGTGATGAAGTGTTTCTAAACAAAGACCGCAAGCATGTAAATCCTAAAATGCATTATTAATATATCAAAAATATGCATAGCATTACAGTGCATCATTTAACTGGGGAAGCTAACTATAGTTACATGTCCAAATAAACAAACCGAATATGACTTAGCACAAGAGTTGAGATTTTGCTGAGAACGGGCAATCCAGTTAAGAATGCCTAATAGAATCGATATCTTTTGTGCTAGACTCCCTCTGAAACCATGTTGAGCAAGAAATGTATATTATTTTAGCCACCTCCACAAAAACAAAGTATTTTAGCCACTTTTGGATCTACAATATAAATTATCCTTTTGAAATTTCATCGTCTTTTTTCATGCTTTTTTCCACTTTCTCCATCCTCTTTCTCTTCCTTCTCCCACTCTCCTTTGAACAAAAAACATGACTTCTAAACATAAATAGGGAAAAGCATAGCATATTAGCATCATCTAATTCAATGGGGAATGAGAAACTTAGTTGGGAACGTGATAGAAGGACGAATCTTGACTCTGGCAACTGGTTGCAAAAAGTATGATCTCCAATTGTGTTCAGAAAGTACGAAATATATGTGATGTGGGTAACTGCATGTCTGAATTACAGATAATACGCAATACACAGAATAGTAAGGTAGCAGATTACCTGTTCTGGCTTGATACCACATGCTTCTCTAGTTGCTTTCTCCAAGTAATCTCTCGCAATGTGCATTTTCTCGTCAGTAATATACCCAGCAATAGATATCACCTCCATTCTGTCCAAAAGGGGGTTTGGTATATTTTCAACAACATTTGCTGTGCACACAAATAAAACCTGCAGCAAGAGGCATAATAGTTTTTTTTAAGCCATTAAGCAGGTTAAGGGAGAGAAACTGCTGAGAGAAATCCAAATTAGAGAATAAGCAAATACTGATATGTATATGATTTGAATAATCAACTAGCTAAGCCCTAGTCCTACTTTAAGTGATATTAAAGGCACATATCATGGATTACCCAGCACAGAAATCTCAAACAACAGCCAAAAGAGCATTTAAGTCATTTTCCTACACAATTTCAAGACAATCCAACAAATCTTCACACCAATACTCCTCACAGATTATTAGCCAAATCTAGAGCTCTCTTTGGGGTCGATTCAGAATCCATAGATCAAAGCGTAAGCTCGAAGATGTATTATCACGCCTCTTATGCAGCATAAAGACGCAGGAATATGTCACATTGTAGTGGAAATAAGCATTCATGTCAGACCTACCACAGCTACACGCATGATTCTTAAGTTCTCAAACATAAAATAATGGAAATCCTTTTTCCTGAACCTCCCATACCAAGACTATTTATACAAAGGAAGTCTCCAAAAACAATATATTTAGCCCATCTGTCAAATTATACATAAAGTACTGGAACTCCCAACCCTTCTGCCTGTCCCAATAATGATCGAGCTACAGGTATTTAGGCAATTTCTAGGAGAAACTGGACAAAGTAGGTGTTCCAACCAAATCTGCATAAGGCTTGACAAAAATTAAAGTAGTTATTTACCAGAGGAGAGAACATAGTCTCTGTAGTCTCCTATATAGCTCTAGACACTCATACACTTATCAAAGGCCATCACCATCAAAACAATACCCTTAAGTTTTTCAATAAAAATAGTCTGGAAAGAATGAAGTTGGAGAATTCACAATAACTATTCACGGCTACATCCTAAAATTGTCGAGCCTATGCAGAAAGAGAAAAAATCATTCTTGCACCAATTTTCCCCAAAAACATTTGAATTAGCAATGACCCATGACTACATCTCTCCCTATTCAACCATATCGGACGAGCATAATTTTAAACAATTGGCTGCAACTTCATCATTCACATCAAACCATGTTCTCTTCATAAAAGTTGATTAACAATTGTCCTTAGTTAATAAAGAATAATAAGCAAGAAATATCTCAGGGTGATTGCAAATATGACCAGAGTACGACCAAAAGCTATTCGACCACATGGGGAATCAGTTTATCAGAAACCAGAATCAAGTGTATAAGAATGGGAAGGTGTTCAAGTTTGACGAAAACTGGACAGCAGGATGTCACTGTTCTGCTTACATATTCTATACTGTCAACCAGAAATAAAGTACAGCAATCTAAAGGGAAAAGATTGTCTCAGTGAAGAATCTTATGAATGCATAAAGAAGTCTGAGCTTGACACTAACCTTGGATAAATCAATCGGAACATCAAGATAGTGATCTAGGAAATTAGCATTCTGCTCTGGGTCAAGTAGTTCCAGCATCGCACTTGCAGGATCTCCTGCATGTCCCCTCCCCAACTGCCAGCAGATGCATTTACATGAGATTTTCTCAAATTTGATTGGACGTGAACTAATTAAGAATAAATTTCACAATATTTACAAAGACAGGGAAAAACAAAAATGATGTACAAGCAGCGGATGAAATATGGTCATTAATAGAATCACCTAGATATAGCATGAATACCTTATCAATCTCATCAATGAGAACAAGAGGGTTTGCCGTTCCCACACTTTTTAGGCATTGCACCATCTTCCCTGGCATAGCACCAATATAGGTTCGACGATGCCCCTGATACGAATCTCAGTGTTACACACTTTTATGACAATTCGTAAAACTTAAATATTACCAAATGCAATGATAAAAAATTATTGTTTACCTTGATTTCAGCAACATCAGAAAGACCTCCAACTGAAAACCTGTAAAATTTTCGGTTCAAGGCCCGAGCAATGGAACGACCAATACTAGTTTTCCCCACTCCCGGAGGACCAGAGAGGCATATTATTTTACCTGTAAATATTTAAGTAAGAACAAATTAAGGCTAAAATCTTTCTAGTGAAAGTGTATCACAAGTTGATTTGGGGAAAAAAGCTACATGCTAGTTTGGCCAGGAGACAATGTTCAGATGTCAGAATGGTATTGTCAATAAAATTAATAAAGCATAAAACAAATCAAGCATAGGCAACAAAAAAAACATTGCAGATGACAAAAGAGGCCATTATCTAGCTTTGTGAAGCTACAAATTCAAGAAATGAACAAGATTTCCTTCATTACTAAGGTCAGGATAGTCTGTCAAACAATACAAAAGTCAAATTTCAAACAAAGAGGAAGAAACAGAAAGTACAGTCAACTGTTCATCTTCATATAAAAACCATCAAAATTCACAATTTGAAACAAAAAGAGAAGTCTGGTGTGGTTTCAGTTGCAAGTTTGTTAACTACAAATAGCCATATAAAACCTTCAACCTTCAAACATTAGATAGATTATCAGGTTCTGCTTTACAAATAATTCTTTAATAAACCATAAACTTAATTTTCAAGACGACAACCTCACATTATCAAAATGGAGTATGTGTACGGTTGACAAATAACATAGGTTTCTTCAAGGCTATTTACTTAGAACTTGGTTTTGATGATGAAAGACAAAGAGGTGTACCATTTGAATTGGGTAAAAAAAATCCTCACTCATGTGTGTTTTGTTGCTTTGTACTGCTAAGTTCATGAGTTGGCCCCCAAAAATTTAAGATACAGAACAGCTTGAACTCAACTCACATCAAACAACTGACAAACACTTGAAGCTCTTTTGATATATAGTTGGAAAGTTTGAAATGACCTGAGTTATTTATTCTGTTCTTCTTGCGATTGATTATCCCTTTTGTACTAATAAAATCTATAATCATTAACAGGAAATCAATAAAAGCAGTTATCTCCATCATCAGTTGATATGTGCACCAAACCCCATGAAGGAAACCAAAACGCGCTTTTGTTCCTTCATCCTAAAATAAAGTTGCTCTTGTGCATGCCTTCACATGCAAATCATATTATTCTTTCCAAAGGCAATTGCAAAACGAGCTTTTCATGCCACCATAAATCAATCAATTTTAAAAAGTTGGGGTATCATAAATCAAGAATGGCAACATTATTCCAGAATTCAGACAAAGTTATGCAAAATTTGAAAAACTGCCTGACCTTGTGCGGTTCCTCTCAGTTTCCCCACTGCTATGAACTCTAATATCCTTTCTTTCACATCCGATAACCCATAATGGTCTTCATCTAAAATTTCTTGAGCGCGAATCACGTCAAAGTTCTCATCACTGAACATCAACCAAAGCAATGAGAAGCATCAGGAAAAAACCAAATATATCTAATGAAAAATCTTTCACAGATTATGAGCTGAAGAACCAGCAACATTGGAGGCAAACCCAACTGTATTGTTTTTATTTTCAAGTAAAGCCAGCAAGAGAGTAGTCGTATTCACAAGATAAAACTTATGCTAAACCAAAAAACCAAAATGATCCACTTAAGTTCCAATGAAAAAGAAAATCTCCAAAGGCAATATTTCAGTCAGAAGAGAAGCCTTAACAGATATTCACACTTTTTCATTCAAGAGAAGTGATGTATTCTGTCAGAAACATACAAATTACATTTTTCTTTTCCATCACCAACTCACTGAAGGTCACAGAACAGTATTTTTTGACAATATCAAGAGTGTGTATCCACCTGTCTAGTTATTCATATATAGTTTAATTAATCTATCAGCCACCGTGATTTTCTACCTTCCCACTTTCTCTAAGCCCTTTCAAGAAATCCATCAGTGACAAATGATCCAACTTTAACACATTTTAGATGGTTTCAAAGAACCACCCAAAGTAAGTACTTTCTGGGAATGGAAGTCAACACTGTAGACGTGTAACTATAAAGAAAGGTACAACTTTGGTATAAGATTTAATTTCAGTCATTATAGATTATTGCACCCACAGTTTCAGAGTGAAAGTAGGCTATTCATTTATCTTAAGTTAAGTAGATATGTACGTAGGAAAGCTGTTTGGTTTGTACATAGATGTCACAACCTCAGAAGAAAATTAGGTAGATATATTCATTTTAGTGTTTACAGAGTGTCAGAGCAAATGTAAGCTAGTTTATTTATTTTTGAGTAAAATTTCCAGGAGGAAATCTATAGTTATAGCATTATCGTTCTATAAGAATTAAGTATTACAAATATAAAAAAGCTTTCAGCACCCAAATTTTACATGTGTAAGTTATGTAGTTCTTACTTAACAAGCTACATAAGGATGCAGTGGAAATTGAGAAATATCGACAGAAGATCATAATTGAATTCCATACCTGTATTCCCCCCAAGGCAACGCAGTCAACCAATCAAGATAATTCCGAGTCACGTTAAACTCACTAGAACTGGCTTCCAATAATTGCAACTTTGTCAGTTCTTCTTCTATGACCTGCAAGACATGAGCTGGGATTCTCTCCTTCTTTGGGTCGAGCCTTTCTCTGAACTTTGCTGTTCAAAACACAAAAGAGTAACCTACTCTAGTCAGAAATTCCATAATTTGACTAAAGGTTGTCCCAAGCTAGTAAAACCTAAGTAAAGTGTTCTTTTACACTTGCATCGCACACAACACAGCTACCAGGAAAGCAGAAACAGAAAGTGAAGTACAAGGAAAAAGTAATATGAGTTTCGTACAAACAACTTAAGTGAAAGAAAAGTTAATGCAAGAAACCACACCAGATAGAGCAGTTTTGTCATCAGTCTCCAATCCCAGCTCCTGCACAGTATATAATTCCAAAGATCATGTCATATAAGACATCATTTTTCTCAAAAGGCAGATCTAAGAAGAGTTTGAAGTCAAAGTACTACATGAATCAACTAATAAAATATCACCACTCAGATATCTTTATTTAGAAAATTACCTTCTTTATAGCCTTAAGCTGTTCATTAAGCAGATAGCGTCGTTGCTCACCACTTATCTTTTCTTCAATGGCCTTAGCGATGGATTCCTGCGTACATCCAACAAAGATGGAAAAGTAATGATCAAATATAAGAGGATAAAGTACACCAAATATGAAAAATTATCCTGTGTGTCAAACCTGTATCTTGCTAATCTCCATTTCTTTCTTCACCAACTCCAAGGTGAGTCTTAGCCGTTTATTCACCTAAATGTAGATAGTCAGAGAACTGAAGTTACAAATTTGTGTCATCATTTTTTTAACAATCAAGTAACCCTGCACCCAGAAAAAATAAGGCCACAGCCGTTGAGCAAAAAACTGTAAAATAATTATTTTGGAGCAAGTCAGCAAGGTTTCCTACTTGTAGCAAATCAAGAGCAAGTTTTTCTACTGTTTCATTGGAAATTGTTTGTTCAAATATCTTATTTACTTTAGTAAAGCAGGAACGCATGATTGACCCTTCAGCAAACCAATTTAAACCACATAGAAGTGGTCAAGACACAACATGAAGCCCGATATAAGCTAAGATAAGATACATGCGGGCTCACACGTCACAGCAAACTAGTCACTGTTAAACAAAAGATAATGTAAGACCAATTATTCATTCTCCAGAGGTTGGTAAACTACTTTACATCAAGTTCTTCAAGCACTTGTTGGCATTGCTGCTTATTTGCACCGGATATTGCAGCTCCAAAATCTGCCACTCTGGGGTATGTAAAATCACCTACATGCTGCGGGTATTTCAAGCAAGAGAGAACAGGTTAATAAAAACTTTCAAATACTATACAAGTGCACAAAATTTATTACAATCATTAGAAAACTATTTTGTGATACGGTGATTTAATTTGCGCTAAGAACCATAAAAACGCATTTTAAGACAAATGTTAGGCATATGTCTTCCAGTTCCTAGGAACAAGAGGTGAAGGTTTCCAAACACAATTCTGTAGGAAACATATATCTTCAGACGAGAGATTTTAAATGAGTGAACTAACAATATCTCAAATGTTTAAAATGGTGATGATAGAGCAACGCCGGGCATCAAGGTTTATACTCGGCGTAAGCCGAAGGTTCCGAACGCTGCTGCTGAAGACCACGCTTAAGTGGATTATTATTTATTATTATTTAAGTTATTTTATTATTCAGTTGCTTTTGGGTCAAGTTTCTTTATGGGCTCTTGCATGGGCTTTGTGGTAGAACTTAATAGTATTTATTAGCTATTGTTTTGGAGTCTAGGGTATCGAGAAGAATATTGTTTTGCGGCGTTGTGCTGTGGCAGAATCAAGACTCTTGATTCTGAGTTTTGAAGTAATCGTATTTTTATTTCCTCTATATTTGTTCTGTGATCTTCACTCCAACAGGTGAGCTATCAGTACTTCACTGGTAAGTCATTCAATTTTTTCAAAAGAAAACACTGATATCTTCTGCGGGTTGGAGTTGGAGCAGTGGAAAAGACAGACCTGGATATAAGTTTGTGCATGATCTCGCCACAGGGGACTTGTTTTCAGAACATCTCTAAGAGTAGAGATAACTTCAAAAGAAGTAGCCTTGAGGATGTCATCATCCTTATCAAATGGTATTTCCTGGAACAAGAATTACTAGATAAGTTGGACTCATAGTCAGAAGAAGAGTTGAGAAGAAAAGGTATATGAAATACCTTGAGATGATCAACTTTGACCGTTAGAGGATCTTCACTGACCTGCAGAGGACAGGTTCTTTAATCACAAGCATTCACCAATATAGATATATTGGTTAGCATGTATGTCAGTGTACATAAGCTAGCAATCAACTTGGTTTACAATCCTGTTTCTGCTCAATAATATTATGCGTATGTGTACATTATCATGCATAAGAAAAGATTTTACTAGAATACTTGTAAAATTCATCTTAACACATAATCTATTATACTATTATAAAAGAGTCAATTCTTACAACTTTTGCTTTGCCTTATATACCCCTTTTTCTAAATCTATTTTAAGGGTAACAAAGTAATTCTGAACATAATTTTATTATTGAATTAAAATTATATAAACTTCTCCTACTTCAACTACAATTCTACTTCTCCGCTTTTATTTATCTTCTCAATTTTCAAAAACATTATTCATATCCTCGAGAATCTATTGCTTCCTACATGATATATCATAATAATAAATAATAAGTATGATATAAATGGTGATATATAACAAAAATTAGTATTATTTTTAACATATTTTTCAAAATTAATAAAAATAACGTATCTACGAGCAACGCACGTAATCTCTGCTAGTTATAGTAAATATATCAATAATAACAATAGAAAAATCAACAACAGAGTTTATGCCCACCATCTCGGTGATTCGAAGTCGTCTGTGACCAATGAGAACAACCTGATCCCCTTGTATGCTTGTAATCTGTCATAAAACCAGCTTGGTTAGTCCAATATCATCTGCTATACATACAGACGATTCATGACATATCTTGGCAAGACGTAGCATATTACCTGTGCTAATGTACCAACTTCATGAAGGCGATTGAGTAGATCTTTTCCTTTGAGTTCATAGATGTTCTTTTCCGAATCTGAGCCCTCAGCTCCTTCCTCCTCTTTAAGAAGGAAGGCACCAGTATAAGGGGCTTGCCTTTTTCTACTCTCTATTAATGCTGCTAATAACTTTGGATCCTGTGAAATCAATTCCACAATGTTTTAATTTTTCTGTCAGCTTCTTCCAGATATATTAACCCTATTTATTTTAATGGAATAAGGTGCACAAACACCCTCAAAGTTTACAGCTGCAAAAGTACCCTTATACTTAATGGACTTAATGGCGTTAATCTACCTCATTTTTTAATTTATGATGCTCTGCAGTAATAGTTTTTCATGTGATTGTCTCAATACATCAAAGCTGGACGAAGAAATGTATTGTCTCATAATGAGGAATTAATATTCTGAACTCTAATAAACAATTAAAAGAGCAAATTTCAATTCTGGACAACATTTTTTCACCAACTGAAGACTAATTAATAGAGCAGATATTTATCTAAAGATATGAAATAGAATCGATTATGTTACATTACATCTCATAAACATTAGAGCACAGATATTTCAGCAAGAACAAGGATACTAAGAACAGAAGCATACTCTTAACTCGCTTCCTTACCTCAATAGATATATAAATCTATAGCATACTTTGATTGTATGGAATAAACTTATTCAAGCAGCCTTACACTATTCTAAGTTACATATGAAACTAATACTATATTTCAATTTTATTCAAGTTACTTGTCTGGTTTTCGGACAAAACGGCAGGAACTAAGACCAGAACGAGGTTAAAGGACTAGATTCTATAATTTGTCAGTATCAGTTTCAAATACCATCTAGGTTCCAAGTTATAAGAAAAGCTGTAACTATTCATTCATAACTTAAGAGTTCTCTTTTCCTAATGCCCAGTCTCAATCTTCGTGATGTTTATAGTGAATCCCATGGTCGATGAAGTCATTTCGTTATTAAAAATTTCAACTTTTTCGGTTCTGAAGCCCTCAAGCTCATAAATAATAATATCCTGACTACATATCAATACCTAGTTCTTTAACTCATGCCAAGTCTGGGGCCAAGTATCAAGATAAGCAGTAGTTACAAGATTTCACCTCTACAAGCAAAGACGGATCACTAATTTACATATAACAAATGGAGAACTCAGAAAAAATAAATAAATAAATAAATAAAAAATCACCAAGACCTAGGCTTCTGACCTTAGTGCACGTAACCAATGAGACACAAAAAAGCATCGACTTGCATTATCATTTTTGGTCTCATAAGAAACCCAGTCTATATAACAATGCTAGTTTCTTATGAGCAGTGTTCAGACTATAATACCTAACTACAGTTTAAAGAAGAATCTTCATAAGTCCATGATTAATGAAGAAATTAGAGATAGGGTTTTGAGTAGTATTCTGTGGCAATTAAAAAAAAAATAAAGAATTCCTACGTAAAGGATCTCCAGAAACAGACGGAAATAACATGAAGGTATTTTTGCACTTTTCTGTAAACTATGAGGATACTTGTGCATTCCCTATTTTCATCCATCTATAGATGCATACTACCTAGGAATTTACACAGCGTGGTGTCATTAAAATTAGTAAAAATTTAGCACCGAATGGGAGAAAGAGCAGAGCATATACAAGACAAATAAAAAAAATGCAACAATAAACATTCAGAGTTGAAGTCACAGTCCTTTAATAACTAATTGTCTCGTTGCTCTTCATTTCCCGAACTATTTCCAAATACAAAAAAAGCGAGCAAGAGAGAAAGATCAGAGCTTGTACAGTTTGGAAAGGGGTTTTGATTGATCAAAAGGACGAATCAACTTCAACCGAAAATGAAAACCGTAACACATTACATGCCATCATTCTCCAGTAATAAAATGGTACAAGTCAGGCATCATAGTGGAAAACAATACTAGAATTCTATATCATGGACATTCTTTTTTTCTCATCTTTCCATTTAATTACACCTTTTCTTCTGTAACTTTGCTATTGAAAAGTTAAAGCTTATTTCTTTCGCTTGCTACAAAGATATGGATTCTTTCTTCCCTATTCATCTTTGATTCATCAATCCCAAAATTTCTTTCTCGAGCCAACTAGAAAAAGAAAAAAAAAAACAGAAATGGTTTTTTCCATACCTTTACATATACTGGCATATAGAATCCGGGAAACAATGGCCTATGAGACAATGGCAAGGCTACAACCTGCAGAAATGATACTGATAAGTAAAAAAAAATGATGTTGATATGAAACAGAATGCATAGAGTTTGACTAGTAAATTTGAGAACACTTACCGTTAAACAATCTTCGGGTCTAACAGCAGTAGGCACGATAGCTGAGGATAACTTAGACTCTGCCGCAGCGTCCTCGCCCGACTTGACCCGCGCCGCTGCGTCGTCCGGGTTGGACCCATCGGTGGAATCCGAGCAAAATCTCCGTACAATATATAGGTTTCTCTGGTTCTGGCCGAGAATGAGGCGGAGCAACGGCGACGCCGGCTCTCCGGCGGGCACATAGCGGCGGACGTGAGCCCCAAACGCCACGTGCGAGCTGCACCTGGTGGTAAGGGCCTTCAACATGGAGAATTGAATTGAATTGGAT